>SJOL01006981.1:351152-418956 GCA_004794785.1 Opisthorchis felineus
TATATATTATAGAGTACCACCAATGTACTGGGGGATGTATGAAACCAACGTAATTCTAATACTACTTCCAGTAGTCGGTTTGATCAGGACAGCGGGAAGGCATTTTAAGGGATGCTGAATGATCTAACTAATCATTACGACATTACAATACAAAAAGCGGGACGAAAAAACGTGACACTAACAGTGAAACGACACGTGGAATGATTTCTCGTTGAAGGTAGCCAGTCAATAATGCAGTCAGATGGTCGTTGCCATGGTAAAGCGACCTTGTGAATTAAAAACTTTGACCGTGGTCGTCTGATCATAAATGCTTCATACTTGTTGGGCTAGGTACTTTCGCGTCATGCAACCAAAGATTGAGAGATGCTGCAATCACATGCCTGGTAATCGATGAATTTATCCATGCCACCCTACTTAGCTTCGTATTTTCCCCTAAAACATAATACATTAATGACCCTGGGAAGGGTTCATCGGTCGGCTGGACTGGAGACCGTTCTGTGTTTCGCAGCAGCTGAACTTGGAAATGCACACAATTAAAACATAATGGGAGGTCTACATTTGGGTCCTGTGACTAAAATTCCTCTAGTTGAAAGCGAGAGCCGCAGTGTGGTTGCTGAATAACTGTTTCGTAATACGTACACCAGTTTTCGGTGCACACCCCTTGTTAAGTGGTAGTCCTTGGACGGATGTGTCATTGGTGAATTTCCAATTCTGATGCTGATACTGCCGGCACTGGGCCGTATTTTAACTGCAACCCGGTTAACAACATGTGAAATTTAGCCCTCAAACTTCCCACGAAGCACGTCTGCAAAGTATGGCCCGAGGGACTGTCCATGGCTACGACACTAATATGGTCAAAAGTTGAATACTCAAACATGAAGTGGACATTTTCGCTACATAGGCCGAAATGTGTGAATATCGGCAAATGAATACTGTGGGCGGACACAAAATCAAATTAATGATCTTGTCAACACATATTAGTAGTTGTCAATGAAATAGAGAACTGGGTTAATGACCAGCACTTGTGTTTCGGTACTGATCAGTTCAGATATCTCTTTCATACAGCACCCTGTAATAGGTTATCGTCTTGCATGTATAAGATTCACTACCCGCAGGCAGACTGTCTTGCTCATCGCATGCGTAAGCTGAAGTATATATACATATGATACATATGTATATATGTATTTATATATTTTCGACAATCTCATCGTTTCGCATGTCTGTGAACCGATTGGTTTCATTTGACTAGTAGACTAAGATTTTCTGATGTATCCATGCATAAGCAGTACTTACAGCTTTTTATATGCTTTTTTAACAGACCTTTTGTTATATGGAAATCAATTTGAGCAGTAAAAACATTTTGGCTTCCTGAACGTGCACGTCTTTCAGTATAGACACAATTCCAGAGTTTAAATGAGGTCCGAGAAACAATATATATTTTATGGCTCCCAGTTTTTTAAGGTTTCAGAATGGACATTTTCAGATTTCAGCGACCGCTTGATGTAGCCTTTCTGTGGAGAGCTCAGGTCTGGCCTGGTGTACACGTCTACAACAAACTGCTACTCAGAATTTCTAGTTTAGAGTTTAGTTTTTACAAGTCGACGGGGTGTCAGGTACCAATAGAGGAATTATTTTCGGGCAGTCGCCAAAGTTTTTTATGATCAAATACATATACTACTGCTAGTAAACACCTTGTAGACAAGTCCGACTGATCGGTACAAACGGTCCGAGTGTAAATCTTTCAACATTTTTGGACCCATTTAATATTTGATAGAATAGATTATATGAAAGCATTTTGTCTGCAAACCACCCCCTCTCTTTAGGTCCCGAATTATTTTTCCGCGGAACGTAAAAATCCAAGGTGCCTGGGTACAGACGTTAGGTTGATGAGCGTGCTCGAAATACTTACATTATTTGCCTAAAATAGTGTTTTTTTATTCTGTCGGGTGAAAGCAAAAAACGCAAACCTGCTTAAGAATGTTTGAAAAAAGTTAGAAATTTCCCTCTGTTTGAATAATACAACATTACAATTTGAATACAACAATTCAGCTACCAAGCTCAGCGAACAGACCAACAACCGATACAACAAGAAAACAAAGGATGCATGCCAGCATATCGTTTTTACCTCTTCAGCCGCAATACTATAAACATCGTGACTAAAGAGGTAAATAGTAATGAAGCAGTCAGATGGAGCTAATCACACGGTGGGCCAACCAGGTCCGGTTCTTCAGTCTATGGTAAGCTGATAGCTTGTGTCAGGGTCTTTTGTGCAAGCTAGGTAGGTACTGACTGATCAAAATGACGTCACTGAAAACTAACAATTTCGAGTTGACATTGCGAAATAAAATTTTGAAGGCTGTAGTAGGGTCACTTCTGTGTCCAGTGGAATGCGTTTGGTGATCGATGATGCGCGCCTCAGTTTGCAAACCATCGATTGATCGATTAGTCACCTGACTCAGATAACGAGGTAAATGTTCTGGGACGTGTTCGCGTAAGCTTCTGTTTATTCTGCCAGTATACGTGTCACCTCATCTGCATGTTAACTTGCACACTACGTATACGGCAGAGAGAGAGAGAGATTGGGTACAATACTCGGAGCACATCTGAGCTCAGGTTTTCTCGGTAACAGCAGGATTATTTGAGTGGCTGAGAACGCACGACCGATTACAGTACGCAATCTGCGCCGTATGGCTGCGCTTAGGCTATCCCCATAAAATACAGTCTGATAAAAAAAGGCTGTTTTAGTGAGCAGTCATGCTATTGCGTATGTAGTAGAGTGCTGTGGACGTTGCTGAGTTACTCTGTGTAACCGTTAGAAGTTAGTATCCCTTTTAAGAATTCTTCCTGAAGTGATTCAAGAGTACAAATATGTATGTGCCGGTTTCATAATTTTGGTGAATAGGCCTTGCCCTTCCAGAGCGTTTTAAACTTTCGAGCACGCTGTTTTAAAGGAACCATTGAATACCGTGAGGAAACTTTAAACATCCGACAGCTGCTGTTCACACGTGAACTGACATTTTCCTGGGATCTTTTGGAGGATCAAATCAGAAACCTGTTTAACTGCAACATGGTAGAACATCAAGCACTTGAAACAACTGTGTAAGTGTTCAATTCGACCAACTGCAAACCAGCAACGCGGTGAACCGAACAGAGGGACCGATGAGCAGTATAATGTACTTTGGACAGATATCATTAGCTGAGGCTATTCCGACTGTTGGACCACACCAAGAACGAGGATCTAGATCAGCGTTTCACTTCACCTAGTGCTCACTAAAAGTGTCAAACCTGAAACTCCTGTTGCCTTGTTTCGGCTCTTAAGCAAGTATAGTGTAGCTGGTTTCATAGACTGCGTCAGAGATATCAAACTTGCTAACCAAAATTTTGCTGATTAAATCAGCCGCGCTTTCTATAAGTTTCCTTCTACTTAATTATCATTGTGAATATATGTAGGGCAGCCAGACAGAAGTGGGGATTCCGATTGAAGATTTACGGAAGATCATTTTAATGTGCACGTAAATGTGCAATCTCTGTTCAACGGCTAACTATACCGCCAGAAATATGGGGTGGAAATAAGCCCGCAACTAGGCCCACTGCTTGCGGATGTGGTCATGATCAAGTGCGAATTTCACACAGAAAAAGAAATCTGATCAGTTACTAGCGTTCTTGGACTTTCACGTAACTATCAGAGAAGAGGGGTCCGTATAAAGATGAGTATCCTGTAATGCAGTGTGCAGTACATCGACAAGTTTTTTGATAACTTCGTTTCAGTAGAAGAAAAACGGACACTTTCTCGTTGTCCAGAAGGTATAACAAAAAGGGCGTTTAATAAAGATGAGGTTCAAAATAAACTACTATTTCCTGCTGAGCTGGTTAGATTCAGAACGGTTACTTCCATAGATTTACTTGACAGACACAAAAGAGAAACGCAAACCACCAAAGCCATTTGCAGTGCAGAAAAAATCTGTTTGCTTATCGCTTTTAAGGAAGAAATCTCTGCAGCGGTAATTAGCCGTTATATAACATCGACTTATAACACTGCCAAAATCTGCATCAACTTTATTTTTGGTTCAAAGACCAAAGGGTGGATTACCGACATCTGGTTCTTTCTGTTAAGTATATCACTTCGCTTGCTCCTATGGAGCAAGTTGTGCCGAAAAAACAACAAGGTGTTTAACTGAAAGCGTTCGGGAGTTCTTCATCATTCTATTAAGATCGGGTCCGTGAAATGGCTGACCGCCAACAGCCCACAGTGACCATCAGTCGAATACCAATCAATCATTCTGACCGATTCAGCTCGTTTCTGGATGTTATCCGGACTGCCAGACATCGATAATTGTGAGCAACTGAGACTGCTGTTATTCGGCTGTATCACCCTGAATCCTGCGCATACAAACTGTTCCTCAAAGTCCTCGGTATATCAAGGACGAAACCCACTTGGGCAGATGCTCTTTACGTGCCCCAACAAACACACTTGCCATCTGATTACCATGTAGTTTACCCACTTACGTCATTCCTTTGTGTTGTACTTTGACAGCTGAAGAAACACACAAAGACGAATTTGTTTTTTGTTTTTAATATCTCTCACGAGACCACTGAACAATCTGACTTGCACGTACCTACTAACAATATGGAAGCTCACCACTTCTAAAAATATAGGTTTAACAACAATACTGTATCTGGTGAACTGAATAAGGCGACCTGTCATTCCATTGACTCACATACCTATTTTCAAAAGTATAACGTGCCATTCGGGAAGATTATGATAAAATGCTCTTTTGAGAATATGGAAAGCTGAGTCCGCACAGACTGACAGATTCATGAGCTTCAAACGACTCCATACCTGCAAGTTATTAACTAATTATACGCTTTCCCATTTTCCTTTTCAGTGTTAGGTTGGGGAATCTGCAGCCCTATTAAAAATGACGGGCTTCTCCTGAGCATATGATATAAAATGAAGCACAAGTCAACTTTGATCCTCAGATCATTCCAGGACCTGGGGGTAGGTAATCTGCTCAATTGGTAGTCCGGTGACGGATGATTCTGTCACGTTTGAGCGCATCATCAGTTGCATAGCACGAGGGCCGAGATACTACCAGGTTGTATAAGCCTAGGCAGGAACAGTCGGGATGCAGAGGTTAGGTTCGAACCACGGACCTTCCGGTTTGCGCCTTAACCGCCGAGCTATCTCGAACTCTACGGTTAAAACTGGACACTTCTCTTCAACCCATACCAATGATCCCAATGCACTGTTTCTTCACAAATCCTGTAACAAAGTCTCTTCCAAGTGAGAATTTTAAGGAATGGTTCCATCCTACACTGATTTTGGCATAGCAGTCGTGCAGTGACTTAGATGCTGAATGTCTGCTAATATTGCGGTCTTCCACTTCCATGCACTAAATATTGAATTAACGCACTGGATTTGCATCAGTACCACCGCCACCACTACAATACAGCAGATTCCAAGCGCATCCACTAATGACGTCCGATTAGCGTGACCGTTTTTTTAGATTCTAACGGATTTCAGCTTGGTTGAAGTGTAAACATTCACATAAACGTCATGTTCCATGCTACAACACCACATCAGTTCACTTTATCCGCCTTCTTAGTTCTGTCGATGGGGCTATGCCCTCCAACACTAATTCAAATTTTGCTTTGTGCAATAAAGGAAACAAATTTTGCAGCGCTTTCAGCCTAGCTTATTTATGTCTCGTCCGCTCCATAGATGGACGAAAACAGCGACACAGTCTGAAATTACGAGTAGGACGAATGGGTGTCCAGGCCCTACATAACACCATGGCAACTAAATCACCGAGTCGACTTAGCAGCAATGAGAGAACACGTACGGGGAAGTGGCGATCGAACCGGTCGATACCCCATATGCAAAATGGCTGCTACCATAGAAGAATTAACGGTAGCGAGTAAACTTACGTAGTATCCTTTGTGTCAAACGATAAACATTTTTGGGCGTCTGTCTTAGGAACACTGTTATGCAAATCCGATTATGTAGATTGATACGGCTGTCCGAGTAGGTGCTGGTGATTAGTGTCTCTTCAACGAAGTTTTCAGCCAGCTTAGCTGGCGCATTAATGTTTCTCGTCCTGAGAAAGTGTTGCTTTCATTAAGCTTACGTGCAACGATAAAGGATCGGAAAGCGAATTGGTCACCACATCGGGAATGACGGCTGATTGTCCTTGTCGGGTTTCAGTCGGACGTCGAATTAGTAAAACAACCAAAAGTGTTATGCTTCTACCTTGTCGAACTTCACCGTGAAAGAATTTTATTAAATGATATCTTATATATGATGAATGTTCATGTTATGGTATTCAACAAATAAAAAAGAGGACTGGAAGGCGAATGTAAACCCGAAATACCAGCCCCCGTAAACAAAAAAATATGCGATATTACCGAAAATATCTCTGGTTTTCGCCAGATGAAATATCAGTTTACGCCTGATTCAGCGAACTTACCACGGAAATTCCCTCTGTATGTATGTGGGCTGTCCCATCAAACTGGTAGCGGATGTTTTTTAGGCAGAGTAATGTGGGGTTTTTCGTGATTCAGCTTGAACACCTAGTGAGATACAATGTTCCGTAACATATTCACTAAGGTAATCAGCTGAGTCAGTTGGGGGGAGGCATTAGTAAGCAAGGAATCAAGGTCAGCTAAAAATGTTTACGGTCAAACCTGTAAACTGTCCATTGTCCAGTGGAGTTCAAGTTGTTTCCGGCACCCTCAAGGAGGAGGGATAGAATGTACACCAACCAAAGAGCAAGTTTATAGTAGACTAATTTGTTCCTAGTTTAAGGGGGTCAGGTCTGCTAGTTTTGATGGACTTTATTTCCGAGCGGCTGGAGTGGTTGGCCTGAAAAGTCATTCAGTTGGATCAGTTGAAGATTCCTCTTCAACGTTTAATGAATAAAACATTATTTTAAGGTTTCTGTCTTAAATTTTTTTCGTCCGCAAGGATCACAGCCATTTTCACAAAATAATCCATTTTTAGACGTTTCTACTTAATTCTTGGTCTGAGTATAAAAACACTGTTTGCTGTAAGAATGCGGAAGCTAGATAGTAAACATAAAATAAATAGCAACTCTGGCAAGCTGCGGCAGGTAGGAAGTGTTCAGTTACACCTGCCAGATTCGTCATGAACCCACTGTCCTTCCGTCCACAGCGGGATATAGGTTCTTCGGTTATTTGCATAGATTACCCAAATGGACTGGGTAGTTCACTTGTTTCATAGGCACTTCAAAATTCAACCTCAACGATAATGCTTTCATTTGTGTATTTCTGAACACCACTAGGTAACGATTATAGAAAAAAATTGTTGGTTAAGTGGCAAAGCTTGCAAAGAAGGGTTTCTAGCTCCCAAAATGTACTTTCTATGGTCCTCAGGAGCGTCTCTTTGCTCAAGTTTCCAGTTTGACGCAGCAGAAGCTGTTAAGCAGGACAGCGGACTGCGGGTGGGCTTAAACCTAGTAACTCAGCCCTACGCTTTAAGCCAAGGCCAGAAACTCAAAAAATCCCCCAAATGGGGAGCACATTCAGTGGCCTGAGATTTCTTTCTGGGGATATCCAATATTTGGTCTCTGATGGTATTTTGATATGAAAAGCTTGATAGAGATATGTAGACCACCGTTTTGTCCTGTTCAAGAAGCCTAAAATTCACCACAGAAACGCAGATGATTCCTACAACTCCATGTGGACCATATTCTATGAAAGGTTTTTGCTTTGCAAGAGAAATGCTTCGACTAAAAGATTTTTAAGACATGGCACCACTTACAGCTTCTGCGTGTCTCGTTCAAACGTGTGTTGGCGCGCAATCGCAAGGCTGTTTGTCGCACAACCGTCACCAATCCAATAAGAGTGTTGATAGAAACAGCCACGTGAGCTAATCCTGTTGTTGTAGCTGTATCACAGACCCTTGATGCGGTCATGGTATAACCATGGTTTCCATCGATTAAAATCAGTAGTCGACAGACTTCGTCAAGTACATCTAGTGAACTCGAGTAAGCAATTGTTTCACGTGTTCAGTCACGGTTTATTCAGTATATTTTCATCAGTAATTTGAACTAGCATATGACGTGATATACTGGTAACTCTTACACACGCATGAGAAAGTATAAGCTTCGGCTTGCTGGAAAATCTCAAAAACATCTAAACAATCCTCATTGCAAAGGTTTGTTTTGTTGAAAGTGTTCGCTGACATACAGATAAATAATATGGTCGTCAAGCTAACCAATCTACCAAAACAAACCGTAAGCTGCAATCGATGATGCTTTAAAATACCCTTTATGAAATGCCTTAAACCCAGTAAATTATAAAGTATTCCACAAACTTTTACACTTCTTAAAAGTCATAAAAACTCACTCGATCAGAATGGTGATTGTAACAGGATGGCAACAGAGGTTGAAATAAATGGACACAAACAGAAGAGTCATATTGCTGTAAGGAATATGAGTGCTTGCGGTTTTAGCTGTCGCGTACAGTAGGCTGAATCAAGATCTTAGCAACATTATTCGTTTTCAGGGCTCGCTTGGCATATCAAAACGAACAAAGCTGGGTGTCGGGCTGTAGTCCTTCTTCTGAATGGCTTTCCTGTCCTACCGACAGAATGAACTTGCATTTTGAAAATATATTAGCTAGGTCGTATTTGATACATTTTACTGTGCACTACTGCAACCTTAAAATTTGTCTCCATATTTTGACGAACACATTCATTTGGAAATCAATTTGATTTTCACAGGAGACTCAACTGGATCTCTCGTTTATGATTTTCTTCAACTGAAAGTGCTAAACAAAGGCCGCCTCATGTTTCAGTTGGTACGATATACGAGATATCGCAGTATATTTTCGTAAAGGAAACTACTTACAAGTTTCCTCAAAACCGTTCGACAGCCCACGACCGGTTTCGCCCTTCTTGGGGCTCATGAGGTAGGCGCAGTCCCCGAGCTACTGCCAACTTGATGCTCTGCTTGCCCAAGTAGAACAAGTCTACGGTGAAAACCAAATTGACATGCATATGAAAGTATTTATCGGAATCTGTCCAATCTTGGTTCAAGTAGAACTTGAGGTTGACGGAAACTCAGGGACTGCGCCTACCTGATGAGCCCCAAGAAGGGCAAAACCTGTCGTGGGCTAAGAATTTTTCAGCAATCTTGTGAGTTGTCTACATATTCTTCATACGGTGTTTTGCTTCTCACTAGCACGCCGACGAGAAACGACAGACTTACTGTAAAATCTGACCGGTTTTCCTTATTCCTACAGAGTGGTCGCTTTTGACAATAGAGGATCTCATCTCAGACATGATATTAGCCGTGTGGAGTAGGTTATCTACAGAATATCACACAATCGGTAATTCGAGGATCCTTTCGGTCCAAAGGGACCTGGTAAGAAATGAAGCGGTAAAGAAAGTAGCAGTAGGAGGAGAATTAGGTCGTCTTAGTGGCTTGTTTCTACCGATCCTGGTACCCCTGCTTATCTTCGAGAAATGGTATCATTCTGAACTACTCACACATATCTGTGGCTAATCCCACCGAAGACATATGCAGTATAAAAATAGGAGCTTTTCAGTATCGGGCTAATGGAGCAATAGGGTAGCAGTAGTTCGTCCTGTTTATACAAGTGAATTGATGTCTCAACAGCGGTGTTTGTTCCGTTTTGTATATAGAGTACGATTTAGGGGTGGAGACGATGGTTCACCTAAGCTTGCTGCGCCTAACAGTGATTTTAATGGGTATTACTCAGCAATCTTGGATTATGGGGCCTTGGGCTTCATTTCGGCCTCTGGTTTTTTATTTTTCCTTGACTAGTTGACTTTCTGGTTGAAATGCTAATGTTTACTTATGTGAAGTTCATGACGGTAATCTCCCGGAGATTGATACAAGCCCAGGCAAAATATTTTCGTTGGTATGATCCGCTAACCCTGCGGCTTGTAGACAGTTTTATGACAGGAGTGTGGCTTAAATGATGCCTTGAGTATCCAAGAAACATGCAATACGTACTCTAAAAGCTGACTTGGTTGGAGTCCACCGTACTGATTTGGTCACACGAGAGGGGCTTGAGGGTAATTTATGATGTTTTACCTTGTTTAGTATTCACTTCAATCATACAGGTGATCTTCCCGGCCATTTAACACTTAGGTGGACGTCTTGAACGCGCTCAAGTGGCGAGATCGTTTGTCCAAAATGTACACTATGGCAAGTCTTTCGCGAGGTTATGCAATTCAGAATACATGTGACGATACTTTCTAATCAGTATGAAGTCAAGTGCACTAAACTGCCCCACATTAATACTTTTTCAACAGAATATCCCAAACCAATTCAACTTGAAATGAGAAAAAATTACTCATTACTCGTGGATCTCCTATGTCACTTGGCACGAAATCCACCACAATCGATTTTCTATCCGTATTCTGTGATTTACTTTGATTTATTCAAAGACAATACACGATGTTCTGGATTTTCTCGCAAAGCGTACAGCGCATTTCTGGCAGCCGCGTTCTCCTACTGCCTAAGTGGCAATATGGTAACCCACAGAATGGCGGTTCGGGGCTTACAAAACACGCGCGAACTAACGAAACAGACAATCTGCTTCAACGTTTCATTCGTTGTATTTTACTTTAATACGGCCTATGTTGATCGATATAATCACGCCAGAGCGTTCAACTAGTACTTGGCTGTCATACCCCAGATAAAAGCCAGTGTAAAGGAGTAAAAAAGGAGGGTGCATGCAAACCCATAGAGTGAAAATACCTTCTAGAATATGATAGTTACATCTTGTGAACATTAGACAGGACGCTTCTTTGCGGCTTGTGCAGATGTAATATCATGCCGAATTTCGGTAGGATAAGACGCAGTACACCAATGTCAATTAGTGCTTGGTCAATCTAATTATTACCTTCAAGCTGTTTGCAGGGTCCAGTGCGAAACACATCCAGAAATCCTTCCAGTCCTATCCACGGAAAATCACCCAACACCAAATCACACAAATAACAGAAGAGAGGGTGGCTCAGTTTGACCGTAAATGTTTCCGTTTCGCGTAGTAACGAAAAGGTCCGCCAGCCAGGATGGTTGCTCACACTTGAGTCAGAAGTGCAGGACCATGCTTAATCTACGAGAATGTGGATAAAGAAGTCTTTCTGTTCCCTTGTGCGTAACACACGCTCATTAAAATGTATTACCACTTTCCGAAAATCCTTAGCTACATCGCCAAATTTTACGTAAATCGTCAGGCTGATAGTTTGTGCGCAGTCCCAGGGAGAATCACATTGGAACTGTTTTTGACTTTACCCCCAGCTCTTCGTCTTTCTCATTCACGTGAAATCGACCGGTTAAATTCCGGTTAAATCGCGATGAGTTGTTTTCCCAAATGCTGTCCGCAATTCAGTCTTTAGTATCTGTCAACGTCACTATTTTCTAACTTGTTGAGAGCTGTGAGGAGAGTTGTCCTACTTTGACTTATCGAGTAGGCCTAGATTCATCGTACGAGTCCATTCAGAACAACCGGTAAATAGAAGCAAACAACTGCGTACTCCCCAGCTTTTTTTCTCTTCAGAATGGACGATGGTGACAATCGATGGCTAATTGTGAAATAGTTTGGTTGTGGCCGCGCTAATAATGGACACCATCGTATTCACGTAAAATAGCAAGTGCAAAATATGCCTTTAAAGCACATACTATACTAGCGCATTACTATCTTTTGAAAACACCAGTCGATCATGTAGTGCTAGCTATTATAACAGGGAACATCCAGACCCTAGCTTGATCTTTCCTTCCAGCATTGTCACTACCCAAGTCTTTGTAACTCTGAGCCGAGCCAGTGTTTACAGGTCTTCTCATTTTCGGATATTTGATTCTTAAAAACAACATCACCAGTTTCAGAGCCTAGAAGAGAACATACCATAGTGGAAAACAGGTGGAAAACAGGTGGAAAACGCATCAGTGTGCCTAGCTTATTTTGATTTCAGAAGCAAATGCAGAAAATCATCATCAACGGTCACTGCTGAATAGTGGATTGAGATGACAGAACTGCACAACGGAAGTGAGTGATAAAAGCTGTGGTGTAGACTAAGTGATGAATGTGTATGAAACAGAACATTTCTCCGTTGTGGAATTCGATGAAACTACTGGAATGTGTACTGGGAGCGGCATGGATACGAAAACGCCTATTTGGACGCGTAGGGACTACTCCATTGAGTACACATACATAACATGTCTCAGAATATCCATTCTGATAAATGATAGTTGCCAGCGCAAGTTGGTCTGCTAGTAATGTTCTTGTAGTTTTACAGCCAGGTCATGAACTAACCTGCCTTGCAAAGCTTCGTCTTGCGCGTGGGTAGGCGCATGGTCGTGTGGCTTTTGGCCCATTCATAACGTGTGAGTTCGTTTGCCTAGATGTTATTTGATGTATCTTAGCATAGGAAACCTGCTTTCTCTACCAGACCCGAACCACATTTTGAAGGGACCCATGGCCAAATTCTGAGGGCTCCTGGTTTTCTTTAACCCGTAGTGGCCATATTAATAAACGTACGGTGTCACGGACTCTGTCTTCGACAGAACTGTTAGTATCGGTTCGAAGCCATAGGTGCCACAGACTTGCAAATGCTACCCTGGTTTTCTTTAGTCGAAGGACACCTTCGACGTTAAAAAACCAAGGCAACGCTTCCGGAAATTCTCCTCCATGTCTTGTGTCTCTGTATGCCCAAATTTTCGTGTTTTCCAGATTGTATTTGTGGCCTTCTTGGTCTTTGTGTATGGGTGTCAAGGATAGGGGGTTATGCCACCTGACGGCCGCGTTGTGGTCCTTTACTCAGGTGCATGCTTTCCTCCCAGTTTTTCCAACGCTGGAGATGTTGCAGTCGATTAGTTACATCACATTGTTCTCTGTTTTTTTCCTGGCTGCTCTTAGGTCTTGAGATCAGTTTGCTTGAAGTGGCAACCGGTTTGTGGGCTACGAGGATTCCTTTTTGAGCTAATAACCTGGTTGTGAGTTCACATCTATTCTTAGTGTGAGATAGAACCACCCGTCTGATCGCTTGTTTTTACTGTTGCTGTTGTTGCCACCGGCCCCTCGCCACGCTCCACCACACACCCTAACAATGCACTGATGATGTCGCCCCGATTGGGGATGAAACGTTTGCAATCAAATTGCCCAGCCCATGGAAAAAACCAACGACCAATCGAGGACATTGCAACCTCTAAGATAAATTAACTGATCCGCCACATCACTTGGTTCATATGCAAGTAACTTCTGTTTATCCCACACCCGCCTTAAGGGTTACGGGTGGGAAGTAAATATAAAAACGTGCTGTAAAATAATTTGGGCTGTATATTTAGGTTCAGACTCTACTACAGATACTTCGGCCACTGAGACAGAGAACGGAACATCGTTTGCGTATGATGCCATGTCATAAAGTTATGAGGTTGTAGATCAGTTCGCCGAGTAGTCTGTAAACTTTTTGTCGTAGAGATATCATCAGCGTGCGGTTTGGTGGAAATTCTTAGGAATGTTTGTGCCTGTGTGCAATCTTCACTGCCTACCCTCCAACCGACCGGGAAATGGAATCTTGAATGCTATTACGTAGGACAGCTTGTAGAAAGCATTTCTCCAGACGAGAGAAAACGGAAGTTTACTTCACGTTACTGCGTTCAATATGAGATTTTGTGGTTAGTTACTGGACGACATCATATCCATAAGAGACCGATAAACATGTAGACGATTATTTTGAGACAGCTGAGGTTTTAGGTGGAGAGCAAGGTTATGTATGGGTGAAATGATCATTACAGTTGAGTTGACCTCCTATTATGAGTAGCAGGAAATGTAAGGTAGTTAAGCTTAATCAACACAGATTTGAGGTGATGCAGTAAATTGGCGCGATGCACCAAAAGTGCTTTCACTCCATCCAGTTGAACATCTTGAAAACCTCATAAGTGACGAAAGCCAATATTAAAAAGGATGCACGTGCACACGTTTTGAATTTTTTGCAGTTTTTTTGCATATAGTTGGCTGAAATAATGGCTCGACTGGTGAGTTCAAAGATAACGACTCTACGCGTGCAACGCAACAAAAACTAAGAGACATATCACTGGAATATTGATATAAAGCATTTTGATAGAGACTACATATGCTTGTACAGTTTCTCAGTATTTCCACTTTACGCCATGAAGAAACGTGTTCCGAAAAAAGAACAATTCAAGCGCAAACTGTCTATGTGCGTTCTTGTTTTTCGCAAGCTTATGCTCTATGCTAGGTTACTTTGTTAAAACTGACTTATCCTTGTTATACTTTGGTGCTTGAACTAACGCTTTTTTTGCAGAAAAAATTCAAGCAAATTTCACTCCAAGTTCTACTTGTTATGTTACTATTTAGTGCGATCTTTAGACTTGAATGGGATAATTTTTTGCTTCGCTAGTTCTTTGTCTTGGAGGAAAGTCTTTTCAAGCAGTGCATGGCTGTAACATATATCAATTATGGTCCGTGTTTTTTCAATGACGACTTGATTATGATGTTAGACTCGGAAAAGAACAGATTTTTGACACTGCATACCTAGCGCAACTCCATCCAAATTCGTACTGTCCAGTAAAGTCTGTATGCTTTTTAGGTTTTGGCCATTCTCCATAAAGCATTTGTCGTAGAGCGCATCACAATCTGAGCTCAATGTCCGTTAGACGTGGATCTCTTTCTGATGACGAAGACACCTCGAGTCATTCCACAACTGGGCATCAACCCAAACTTAAGTCCAAAAGGGGCTATCTGCTGGATGAATTGATATCTACTCAACTCCAGTTCGCCATCGATATGGAACAACTGTACAGCGCAATCAAAAGGGCTTCTGTCAAGGTAAGCCCACTCAGTTGAACTTTGCATATATAAATGTACAGGAAAGCACCACACTTTACTCTGCCAGAGTGCCTCTTTTTCCTTATCGTTTAACAGGACTCAGAACCTCCAGTAATTTTACAACTGAACGTTTCATCACATATTTCTCCCCTTTCTAAGTGCAAGCACGTAGTTTTTTTTAAATATCGGGATTTATAATGAAGGTCCCTGTGTATCCGTGGTTTCTCGGACCTAAGTACGGACTGATATTACCGTCAATAATAGTATGCATTGGAAGCATCCAAAGGGGATTTGTTTGTCAACACTGGCAGCATGCGCATAAAAGAAGACACAGACGTTTTTGCGCGCCCGAACGTGGTGCTGTCAGCAAGCCCTTGAAGCCGATATAAATCCGAGGAAATAAGATCGGCGAACGAACGTGGAGAGGCCTGTTTCAAACTATCAGCCGGCATAGACATGATGGCATAACAATGAACATCGGCAGCAGGTACATGTTTAACGTCGAGCTACTGACATCAATTTCCTTATATGTCAACATAATATGCGGTGTGACGCAATGCAAGTTTTACCGGAATAAGCCCAGTAAAATACAAGCAAAGTAGTGAGGCCTAATCTGGCAGCATTTGATTAACCATGCGGTTAATGTTGTAATTTGATAGCCCTATTATTTTCCTACATGTGCTCACATATCTCAGCTTCATTTTACGAGATAAAATACCAGGAGTGGAAACATCCCTAATTTGACCACCTTCCACGTGGACATTTTAAACTGATCAAAAATACCACAATAGAACAGTGGGCAAATTGAACGCAAGTCGGATGTTTTTTAAGACCTGCTTTTCTGTCCAGATGAAAATCCTACAGATGTTTTGCGTCGCCGCAGGCAGACCCAGTAGTACTAGTATATTGATGCAGCAATCTAGTTGAGGAGGCTTTGAGAAACTCCGTTTAAAGGATCTGACACAGCTACCCACTTGGTGACTGAATACCACAAAAATTCGAATAAATTTAGACTATTACGTTGTCAATAACTACGCTATAACATAACTATTATCACGGGCTAAGCATAACTGACTGAGAAGGCGGATGTGTTTAATACCGTATTAACTGAATAGTGCACTCGCCTTAGCGGTTTTTATTAACTGGGAAAAGCTAAACAGAGTATAAGACTAGCAGTACAGAAAGAGAGCCTTTGCCACCAGGTAGCGACCAGACTTTGCCAAATTAACCAATCCTATTTCACGCCAGTCCATTGGCTTCAATAGTCTGTACCCTAGGCCTAGGTAATAAATACATGAAGAAGTTGCTTCATACAACACAGCGTTCAGCTGGTTCAGACAAAACTTGAAGTGCAAGTGTGACACAAGAATTTGTACGAAATCATGAAGACGGGAAGTGCCGATAATAAAAACGAGGATAAAAGTTACAAGGTTTTAATCGAATCACCGTTCCTCCGGTAGCAATCTGTATTGCACCCCAGATAATCTCTTAGTATACAGTTGAGCTCGTTTGTGAAAATCGTTCTTGCGGAACAGTTTGTACATATATAATTGGCTAGTGAGTTTTCTTATATTTTAAACCAGTGTGTATACTTTCTCAAACTGAGGAAGCAAGCTAAGCAAGTCAAGCCCATTTGAAACGGAATTCGCACTGAGTTTTACTCCATTGTTTTGGGACACGGTAGTTTGATGCAAACATTGAGGTCTGGCGACCAACTAGATGGTTAGCAATGAGGAACTCGAAAGTAATACACACAAGACAACGGGTGACTGATGTTCGTGAATGAATGTCTAGCATCCTAAACAGTGACTGAGACAGGGAACACCTGTTCATAAATGTTGGACTACAATCGGAATGTGGTTCCACGCACAAATTCATCATGCCAATATTAACCCGGGGGTTCAAATAATGGAGGACACTCGCATCGGCCGGTTGGTAGCGATTGGTATTTCTATAACAATGAACACCAGCACGATCAAACTGTTGGCTTCATCAGTTAGTTGTCATAATATTACTGTTGCACGATAAAAATGCAGTAAAGCTTTTTACTTCGCTTGTGTTACTCATCACAGGAGAGGATGAATGAAAATTACGGGCACACTATCCTTGATCTTTCGCTAGAAGGAAGGATACTGGGGCAGATGATTATTGTGTTGCATCAAAGGGTTTAAGTATTCACTAGATTCTACTATAATATTAACTGCCCTCCTAGCCATATGTGCTTTGTTTTACATCGAAGACAGGTTGCGTTTACCAAAGTTTCACTTTATGCTGTGCCGGCCTTTGTTATTTCCACATTCATTCTGTATTAGAGAGTGCTTACATAAATGTCGGTACTACTTTTATCCTGGGGCACTTTTCCCTAACCAGGTTGCGCGTGTTTATGTCTACACTGTTCCAACCATTAGCTGAATGTCTATCAGGCACGGTCTTTCATGTCTCTGATTGCCCGATCTCACCGAGGTGCTAGGTTGAGTTTGGTGGACCAATTTGAGAATATTCATTTATGTTGGACGTCAAAGTCAAGTGCAACAGATGCGAATGTATAAAGTTCAGCTAAGTATCCCTAGTTGGATAACCCACTGCGTGGTTTTTTATATCTTTCCTTTGATTACACAATCAATGAGTTTTAAGTCTTATGACTACGCATTGACTTTGCCGTCCTTGAGCCAGTGTGTGCGAAATTTGGTTTCGATTGAACAAGCAGTCTCACAACAAAGATGCTTGACTACTAGACTGGTCCGGTCATTCAAGGTCGTCTTGGAATAGCATAATTTCTGTTTCTACCTGAGTGATTTGTTCGATAGTCAATGGTTTGGTTTATTCTAGACTATGAAAATTGGTGGAATTGACTGGATCGATAATGTGTAAACTCTAATTTGCATGGCTTCGATCTGATGTACCAAAGCATTCCAGTGCTTTTACAGTGCATTAGATTTTCCGAATTTGTCCTCAGTTGTTTCGCAAATCGTTTTCCGCGCACCGACCACCCTGCATGTGTGAATTCTGTACGACAAAAGGAGCTCTGTTACTCGCACTTTGCTTCATAAACAACACGAATGCGAAAATTTATATTGTGGAAGCCAAAGTTTGCTTATTTTTGGTGGTTCTTTATAGCTAGGGATATTATTTGATTCGGCCTGTCTAGGGAAACACAACTACATCAACAGGTCTCTTGGAACACTTTAATGGATTATGTGCAGATGGTATGTTGTAGGCCCACTTGCTTTAACTTACGATTATTGAGGCCATTACCCAAAGTTAAAGTCGAAGTTCTTTTTGAAAACATCACACTTTCTTGGGGAAACTAGCAAGTAGGAATCACCTTCAGCTGGGATGTACTTTGAGAGGCACGGAATTTCCTTCGGTAAAAACGCCGCTCAATTTCTATCTTGTCAGAACCGGAAGAAGTCGCCTTCTGCTTACCACAACGTCTGCTTTCCGCTGCAAGGTACAGCACCAGTGTGCCAGTGCCCTTCGCCAAACATTCAGATACGTCAGGCGACTATTTGTCACATATTTACCCAACACCTAACGCTGCGTAAGAGTGACCTCTTTTTGACCGGTTTTCACCTGGCCTATCCACTAATTTACTCTTACGTATACGCACAGGTCTATTTGCGTGTAAATATCGTAGCTGAATTACCGACTGAATTTAATACAGTGAAATTATAGACAGTCGCGACGCCAGTTAATTCAATAACCTTCTAATCAGCTACCAACATGGTTTTCATCGCGATATGTATGAATACGTCTACCTGAGAGACTGTGTTGCATTTAGCACTTCTTACTTAGGTGACGAAACAACCATTCTTTTTGACATATATGACGGGGAATTACATAGGCATCCTGCATTGCGCTAATATGTGTCTCATGGATACACAACAGTATTGAACATCGTGGGTGATCATTTCATTTGAAATGGAAAATAATATCTCACTTTTATAAAATCTGCCGAGAAACGCCCAAAAACAAATAGAATTACAGCATTCCATTTCAGAAAGCGTACGATGCGGTTCATGAAGAAGCGATCACATCACTGAAATAATTTGCAATTGCCCGTGGCTTTCGAGCAAACAATTCAGAATAATTCACCCCTCGACGTTGTAAAGAATCGTCCATTCTGGCTTGGTGCAGCATCTTGATTTACCATGAGTTCGCCGTTTGTTCATTTTGTGCAATAAAAATTCCCACGGTAGGGGTTTCGACTAAGCTTGCTGTTATGTATTGGTCATTTACTATCATGAAGAGTTACTGAAAATAACCATGTCGTTGACGTCAGATTTGACGCAAAGTCGCTGTTGTTTCTTCTAGTTAAACGCGGATGATAGTCACGCCTTGTACTCCAATTTGAAGCAGGTCGCATCACTGTCAATGGAGCTGCACAAGTGCTGGAACCAAGAACTTTTACACTATGCCACCAGCGACTGGGATCGCTCTTGCCTTGGTGAGTTACCAACAGGAACAGTGCGTGCCTTTCAAATAACGTAGCTGTGCAGCCTAAAACTGTCTTGTTACTGATAAGTATATGTTCTCATGTAGCAGAATACAGTTATTACAAACGGATAATAACATTACAATAATATCACCTCACTGAACATTCCACTGTTGCTTGTCTCATGCTAAGTAAGCGCTCGTCTACGCCTCTTGTGTCACTGATCTTGCTAAGAGGTGTTCTTCCGAAGTATGGTGAAACAACGGTCTTTACAGCAATAATGCCACTGATTCGTAAGTGACTTCAGAACATAAGTAAATCTGTAGTTGCAAAGTAATTTTCGGTAAACGTACCGAAGAATTTATTAACCTGTTAGAATCAAAATAGTTTTAGGGGGAAAAATGATAATGTAATAAGCCATACTGAATTTGAGGAAGCCAAACCTCTTTTTGCCATCTAATGTGAGGAGCATTTTACGTCACATTTTAACGCCTCAAGGATGAAAAAGTAGGTTTTTCTGTCTTCAGCTAATTTTGTCGATTGAACACAAATTAAAAATTAAACTAAACAGCTTACTCATCGGTATTTTAGAAGCGACTAAAAGCAATCGTACAGCTTCGAGGGAAGATAAGATTAACCTGAGTAGTTTTTTTATCAATTTGGCTGATGGAAACAAATAAGGATCCAGCGGAGACCTCAATTAGTCCTCCTTAGACTTACAGCTAAGAGGTTAGACTAATTAAAAAGAAAAGAATAGAGAATATTGGCGCTATTGTTGCTGAACAAGAACCACATTTTTCGGAAATCAAAATATACCAAAACTCTTTGACACCACAATTGGTTTGCCTCTGTCATGAAGAGTCAGGATATTAAAAAGCTGAGTTTAGCACACTGTTTACCTCTGGTGCTCATTTGTGAAACTGTCGAGTTAGCTTGAAGTTTGAAAATTTCCTGCGAACGGCCGGTCCCTTTGCTGGTACGAAATACACCCACATTCTTCCTATGGGTAGGAATCCCATTTACGGCTAATTGTCAATACATTTTCTCTTACCACCATGGGTTCCTTTCTGGTAATCCTGATACTTTTGCTTTTCTCGGTGGTTTGAATTCCGTGGCTCATCCATTCATCCGACTTACAATACCGTATATCTAAGTTGCGGTTGTCCGTCTCAGCGGCTGGGAGCGGAGTGATAACACAACATGGAAGAACTACAAACACATCATTTCTCACCATAATAGCTTGTAGATCTAATTCAAAACTGGACACTATCGCTTGCTTTGATGGCATTAACGGAGTCGGACACACGACAGACGCACAGTACTGCTTGCCTTGTTCATCTTCCAAAGCTGTGGCTGGGTAGAGGAGTAGACTAATAGCATCACTGAGCAGTATTCGCAAGAGAGTGGCGTGAACGGATAAACTACTGCTCCAATAAGGTGATGATGACATTGTCAGTGTTTGCTGGCGTTCTTTGCAGACCTACCAACTAGTCTTGGCTGCCATTGAAGAAACGGGCGCCATCCAGGTTTAAATAGACAGTGAATGTTAAGAATTCGCCTTGAAGTATTGAACTACCACGTTTGCTCTATCTCGTCTGTATTTGATAAAATATAAACCGGACAAGCAAATGATCACCCGCTGAATGAATGTTGACAGAAAATGTCAGGTCTGCACTCAAACGGGAGAACCGCCCAACACTTTTAGATCTTTGAAAAAGCAAACTTTCAGTTAGTTTTGCACAAGGTCAAGCCCCCCTTGAAACCAGTACGTTTAGTTTTAGGAGTTAATCCCTCAAACTCAAATACTGCCCCCTATATCTGGCTCGGAGGATATTTCGTTTAAAATTTAAAAAAGTGGTACAAACAGGATTATAAATTCCCCGTTGTCCGAGGGCTAATCTTCGACACGGCTACAATAATTTCCAAAGCCCTGTTCCTCTCGCCTCCTTGCTTTTTTACCGTACGTCTTCCTTTATTTTCTTCCCCGCCACTTTTAGATCTTGTTTTCACTCCCACACTTCCTTGTGTTCTACAATCCGGAACTTTAAAATAGGGTGAAAACGTACATATGGTCATTTTTCAACAAATAGGTCTTGGTTCGGTAAAAGTTGATTATCTGGCTTTTTTCCTTTCTGCTCAGCGACTGAAACTGCTCCATTTGTCGATCGGCTGAATGAAGTCTTTTTTGCATACTGCGCTAATTTCGATGTCAATGCTGTGAAAAAAGTGAGTTAGTTCCATTCATTCAGGAAAGTTTGGAAAACAGTGGGTGGATTTATTTCCGAGACCCATCGGCAAATTTTGATCTGGTTCTGAATTATTGTATCTGAAGTTCGAAATAATTTATTCTCACTTGCTCCTCGAAAGTCACTTACACTTTTTCGGCTTTTGTTGTTTTGTGAATCTAAGTGCTATAAACTCTTGTTGAGAGGAAGGTTACACCCGTTCTGCACTAAATCTAAATCATTTTTGTTGATGACTGATCTCGTCTAACGCTCACAAGCCACCACATGCCAAATATGTACTCAATATCGGTCCGTGCTGTCAGTGTAAGAATCTCGGGTCTCTCGAAGATGCATTGACATAATGCGCTTTGTGATGCGGTTTCTAAAATGTGACTTTTGCAAGCCAGCTTGCTAATCTGCCAGACTGCTTGGCTACTGATAAATGTTTGGGTAATTTGTACCATCAGACAGTCTTTAGGAAGAATATGGTAATTTTTAGTAGCTAAGATTTTAATCATGGCATCGTTTCGATGACTGATCAGCCACATAATGTAATTCTGACCCACTCTTCGCCTCTGCATGCGCTCGTCAGCTAAGCATGAGAAAGCCACTTTGTTTGATCTTATCTAACAAATCTGGTGCTTTCGACTGTTTTGCAAAGTTTACCGTGAAATGATAAATATGTGTGTATAAATGTGGCTATCAGAATTTGGTGAGGTCTCAGCCCCAATTGTTTTTACTATAAGAACAATACACGCAAGGTCAATTCATAAATGTCCCGCGTTTTCATTAATCTATATGGGGCAGCGTTGATCGGCATACGCAGTCATCTATTGCATATTCTCTGTGAACAGAAGAATCACGGTAAGCTGACTTATTAAAGAAATAGGAAATGCTGACCAGTTTGAGCAGCTGTGGCATACATAATTTAACATCACCAGTTACCTGTTTGAGTAGCTTCTTGAAATATCGCGTGTTTGTTGTGACCGAAAAAGATTTGGTCAGTTCGGACCATGGACTTCATGCGATGGATTGAAAAAGCACGTGGACTTATCGATTTGGTGGATGGCTTTTCAAAGTGCAAAAATAAGTAAACAAACGTTTGGTCTGTGAGCTGCATTAGGTTCTTGTTTAAATACAACTATAAGCTGAGACTCTGAATTCTTTATTCTAGTCTTCCAGGTGTTGTAGCATAAGAAGAACGTTGGTCGCTGTCCGCTATCGTGCACTTTTGTGAAAATATAAAAATAGAAGAATGAGCGACAGTCGGTGATGTATGCTTTACGCTGCGCTGCTTTGCAACAACCATGCTATTAAACAACTTGATTGGAGGAACCGTGTACACGCTGCAAGGTGCCTTCTAATAGGCTTGCTTTCGGAGCAGACCATTTGAGCTGCTAATGTGGACGTCGTATACTTTTGTAACGAGGTAAAAAACTGGCGAGATAAATAAAAAATTTTCCATTGTTTGTAATTCAAGCCTATGTCGAAATAACGAGGACAAAGTCCTATTGTCCGTACCTGGCAATGGTCACCAAGACATCACTGCTGTATCTAATACACCAGTACGAATAACAGAAAACAGCGCACCCAGTAGTCCGTAGACTTGGTTACACTATATCCACATTCATGGGTGACCTTGGAAGCAAACAAGTTAGATATAACCATTCTATTTTATCTATTTTACCTGCTGAAGTTTGGATGGAAGCATACTTTTAGGATGTAGTTGGTTGTAGGTGTAGTTCCTAAGCTAGGAAAATGACCAGGTAAAAATACACACTATGTGTTAAAAACAGACAAAACATCTCATAACCTCTTCTTGAATCACACTCTTTTTCTCGAGGAAGTTAACATTTTATCTTGTGAGGCAGCAGCTCTGAGTTTTAATCAGCATAATATGGCAGTTTTTGGAAATAGCTTATGACCAGCTTACATGATCCATTTGTGCTGAGGGCCGAAATATCTCGTAGTGCAATAAAACCTGTCAAGAAGCTACCGTCGTAATTTGAATTATCTGTACAATTAATGTTTAATCGGAAGATGCTGGATGTCTGAGTACATACTGTCTCGACTAGTTGGTGGAAGTGTCAGTGGAGTAATAAAGGCAAGTAATTTTACTGCATTAGGTCTGGAAATTTTTTAGAATGACATTTAGAACCATGGCAGTCAATTCTGAATAATCAAACAATATGTCGTGTGATAAACACAAATGGGTCTTGTCAGCTGTGGTTTATACACAAAGGCGAAGTTTGCAGTTTCACTCATTACTTTTGGTCAATGAATTCTATGCCCAGATTAACTCCTAACAGGTTTAGAAGGGTTATTGTACTCCTCAGGTAGATGTGTGCTTGGTTAATCGAGCGGTGTAAGATTTAGACCCGAATGGTTACAAGAAGCTTGGATTAGTTTGGTGAACATGAGAACTTAGTTGGTGCACAGTATGGCACATCGTTTTTATGCTGATGGAAGGATATATAGTTGACCAGGCAGATGATTGATGATGATACAGAAGACGAGCATCTTTGTAAAACCGAAAATTTGGAGTGGAAAGTGTTTCTCTTTACATACTGCACTGTTCACAAGGTTGCTAAACATTCTTTGACTACACGCTGCCGCTTATGCCCATTTTGAGACTCATTAGGTGATTGTGTTGTCCGAGTTTCCACCATTCCTATGGTTTGATTGAACGCCCAGTTGAGTGCAACTGCCGAAATGCATTCGCTTGAAAATTGCACTGGAGTTAACGAGAGACCTGACTGAGTCCAGCTATATTTTTTTTAGAGAAAAAACTTGTAGTACTTTAATCTATTGTACTCTATATGAGGGCGAAATAACGTTTTACACATGGTGGGGTCTAGTAGTTGACAATAGTTTGTCTCTTCGTCAATCTTAGGGGGAATTTACACTAATTTTGCAACATCCGTATGGCACAAAGGACTCCAGTCCCATGAAACTATCATGACCAGCAAGCAAACACTTCATAATGTCGTGGGGCCACCTCAATATTTCAGGAGTATGAGTGATGAGAAGAATAGAAGGGCGTACTGCATATACCCGAAATATTAGTTATTAAAGTTAATAAAGGTTAATAAATGCCAAATGAGTGCCAAATTTTCTCCATGAGGGAAGTTGAAAATTTGCTGTTCAGCATACTGATTGACCACTTGAAAAAAATATGTATACTAGACAATTAGATAGTGACCGACAAAGCGAGCAACAAATGATCTACACGGAGAGATTGTTGTTTGTAGTGCGGCCATACCTCATGGGAATGAGAATAATAGTTTCAGCGCATGGATTAGTGAAAATCCATTATCAGTACGGAGGTGATTTGGTAAACCACTCTGCTCCTGATTATCATTTTCTCCTCCTAAACGTCATCATTACCAGTGTCAGAATCATCTTCCTTGACACCATCAAAATTTACTGGAATTTGCTGTTTCTCAAATTAGGCTGCTGACCTAATACTTACAACACCCAACACGAGGAGCGTCTTTCTTGGGCCACAAAATTTCACCAGAGCATTGCTTAGCCAGTCCAGAGTCCATGGATATTTTTGTCGTTGTCGGACACATACCGACATCTGATGATTTTGTCTGTATATCCGTCAGCCTGCGGCCACGACACAACCCAGATCTGCTTTTACGGCCTGGGAAGTTACACTATACAAGGTCGATTCGTGTGAGCAGTGAGCTTTGTTGGATTAGGTTGGGTGTTAAACCGGTTAACCTCGCATCACGCATCGTATTCTCACCTGATAGTGAAGCAACCTTAAAGCGACACAACTGTACGCAGTATCAAGCATCCATTCCCTGATTAGACTCCTTGACTGCAATGCCGGGGACGGCTAACTGACTATGCGTATAAATGCATTTGAAAGAGTGGCCACTGCCAGATACATCGTCTTTTCCCGGTCATGCTTTCTTTGCGATCGCCTGCGGTCCGGGTGGAACTTCAGTCAGCGACACTAATTACTCACACCACTCTTTAAAGATAGCTATGTAACCTAGGTGTCCATGCTTGAAGTCCTAATATGCTGCGAGTTTCAAATCACAAAAAGGCAAGATACATTAGGCTGGCAATTTTCTGAAAGGCTGCCGTTTCATTCGAATTTCCTCATGTTGAGACATCGAACCTGCAGAAGAAAACGTTTAAGCGCAACATTCAAATTAGAGTTATTTTTGTCAGTAACATCTCGTCACTCGTGATCCCGAAAAGTTCGAATAGCTTTTGACACACGTAGAACCGCATCTAGGTGGTTAATCGCTTGCATCAATCAATCCAGTAACTGGACAGTAACCAGGCCTGATCGACTCGATACCCGGCAAAAATACATGAACACCGACATAGCCTATATGATTGTTGAGTTTCCCTTGACCTTTTTTCGTAGCTGCGAACGAAATCACACTGTAGTGGAGTTGTACATTCACCATCGAATCAACTTGCTTTTATCAGGTGATTCAACTGTATACCAGCTAAAACTCACAATTACAATGATCTCCAATCAAATGCGCTGAAAAATCATGCCTCGTGCTTCAGCTAGAACAGCCCCTTTTGTATTAGAACATTTACAGAATTCGTGGAAATATTTTCGAAGGCCCACTGCCGACTCCAGCCATCATCGGATGAGTGCTACCATTTTGAGTCTCTAGTCAGCTCCAAGTCATGTCAATGACTATTGAAAAACTTCACCCACACTTACATGCATAATTGTGTAGGCAATCAAGTTGAAGAAACTTGTGGGAATATGCTTACTAGTTGAGCATCAACGAGAGCTTTCAACAATCTCATAAATATCGCTCTAGCTGAAACACAAGGTGGATTTTGTCCAGTATTTTAGTAAAGAATATTGATTACAGGCTGATCAAGCTGATATCCTGCCAGGTTGCACAGTATCAGTGTAATAATCTGCAGATGGTGTATAATCCTTACAAAATTTCAAACAGGTTCAGCTCCGGGAAATATAGTTTCTCTTAAAAAAACAGGTACCGTGATTTTACACACTTTAGAGACAGCCATCAGGTTATTAAAAACGGTGGAAGGGAAAACGACGTATGAACAGCTCTACGTTATTCAGTTAAACAATATTAACATTTTCGTCCAACATTTTCGTCTTCCACTGGATTATTTTCGAATGGCCATCCAGCTATAATCATTTAGAGAGAGGTATTTGTAAGTGATCGAAAGGTCAAGTTTTACGACTAGTCATGTCATGTGCACAAAGGCCACCCTTACATTTTTTCTTCGACTTTCGCCTGCGTTTAGAATTTTGCAGTGGAATCGTTCGTTGAAGAAGTCATCCAAATCCTACGAGAGCACAAGCCAACTTTGGTCAATCTTAATACTGAACTCATTAAGCCGGTCCAGCGTCTTGTCAAACTGGAACAGCTGTTTGAAAAACTCAAAGAAGTGAGCTTTTTAATGCAGCTATTTTGTACCTTCAAATCCGAGCTTTCAGCTGGTTAACTGAAGCCGCTTGAATAACTGTCTCACCCATAGGCAACTTCAGAAAGGCACCAGGATTACCAAAGCACCTGCGATTTGTATGAAAACTTCCGATCGCTACTTCGGCGCACAAACGAAGATAAGCGCTGGAATGATATTCGTAAGTAACAACCCATTTTAGACGTACCGATAATCTGAATCAATGAATAGCGTTTAATTCTCTACTTTTTCAGCACTGAAACTTGTGTACAACAAAAGTTCCAAAACTTTTCGGTCTTTTTAAGTTCTTTCGACTTACGTTTACATTACGTGTGAACAATAATGCATCATTTTGATGTGCTGCTTAACGTTTGATATATTTTGAGGATGTCCGGCCGCCTGAAATTTGAATATGGCTGCGTAAACGTACTCACAATAACAAAATTCAAAACACTTACAAGCCAAACAATCAACCAACTTTTCTAGGACAGTCCGTAATTTAATACGGACCGCCACAATTTTCCGGTCGATAAAAATTATTGCAAATTGACCTGAGGAACATCAGAGCTGTACGTAATTTGTTTTTGTCCACTGGAAGTGCTACTTTAAGGTTTTGATCAGACTATCCTTAATCTCTTTCAGTTCTGGCAGTTCTATTGTCTCGCTCGATATTTGCACAAATAAGGGGTTATGAAAACTTAGTAACCTTATGTTGGAAAGTTATTCTTAGTTCCTCTAACTGCAACCGGGTATGTCCCACAGGAAGTCAGTCCAAATTTCCTTAAATGGTCCCGGTTCCTACATAACTCATGGACTTAGCTCCATGAACAGGATGTCACGAAACTGAATTCAAGATATTTTATGGAGCATTCTTATCAAACCGGTTGCTCTGATCAGTCTCAAGGTAAATTGTGCCTATGTAAAAACAGATGTTACCCATCGCTTACCAGGAATTGTAAAATCACTGTTTCGTCCGTAAAAGCTTTCACTAAAACATTTAAAGTTTTCCATTATAGATAGTCAGGCAGTCGCCAAACCGGGAGACTCGAGTAAACAAAGAGAGATTAAAATAAACTACTCACAAGGTTGATGAGAACTCTTGGACAGCCCACGATCTGTTTTGCTCTTCTTGGGGCTCATTAGGTAGGCGCAGTCCCCGAGTTTCCATCAACCTTAATTTATACTTGAACCTAAATTGGACAGATTTAGACAAATACTCTCATTTGCATATCATTTTGGTTTTCACGGGAGACTGTTCTACTTGGACAAGCAGAACATCAGGTTGACGGAAACTCGGGGACTGCCCCTACCTAATGAGCTCCAAGAAGAGCTGAACCGGTCTTGGGCTGTCGAAGAGATTTCAGCTAACTTGTGAGTAGTTTCCTTCATGAAAATATACCGCGATATCTCAAACATCGCACCAAGTGAAACATGAAGCGGCCTTTGTGCAGCACGTTCAGTTGTAGAATGTCACAGACGAGAGATTCAACCGTGACAAACAAATTGATATGCAAATGAAAGATAAATTTTAATTAAGATTAGTTGATTTAGGTATCCGCTGGATGGTTTCCATGAGCACGTCTTTCAGACTTTTGGCATCCATGCTTGGTCAGTGAAACATTTGATAATAATTTAGGGCGTACTTATTGTGACACTGGTAGAAATCCACTGAGTGTGTTTGCCTAGCTGAGAGACAAGTTTGCAAATATCCTAATAGTTTTGCAAATGTTTTGCAAATGATTTTTTTGAGGTCATGCAAAACACACCCTGAAGTCCTCGTTAAGCCGAGATAGATGGAACAACAGAGTATGGATCTCATAGGCTCATCAGTGACCCACAATCGATGCTTTGTGTGTGTTTCATCTTTAGAATGTTCGATGCCTGGATACTAGCTCTCATCGAAATGGCAGGCCATGAAACTGGCCGAAATATATGCGGATATCTTAATCCTAGGTTAGTCCTAGCGTGAATACTAATTTCATCCCACTTCCTATAAAACCCTACCTTTAGAAATTTGAAATGGGGCCTTTGGCCGGGGTCGATCTTCCTCTGAGTTGACAAATTTTCATAAGAAATGCATGCTCATCATGCTTGATACTGCGTACAAAAACTTTCCTACAATTGGGTAAACACATTGTCTTTTCTCAGCACCCATCAAGTTAATAATTTAGTCTATTCAACTGACTTACATGTTAATTTAACTCTTTACAGAGTTACCTGATTCAAAATCGTTCCATTAAAATACTTTGGTAATTAATTTATGAAATATCTGTCTTCTACCAATGGTGAATTGAGCAGCAAAAGTAGATATTTCAAATCAACACTTTTCATACAGTTCAAACAGATCTGCTGAAAAACCGTCTGTAATTTACATCTACAGGTTGACAGTTATAGCCCTCCACCTGGGTTAGTCGACCTTCCTTCAAGTCCCGGTGAGATAATATATCTCAGTGATGTTTATCCCTTGTGTTATTGTGGCAGTTAACCATGCGGGGATAGCCCCGACCGATTTCCCTTCATCCGCCCTATTGAATGCCACTGATTTCCAATGAAACAAAAATATTGTATTGTCTTCATGTAATTCAAGCCCTCAATCATAAGTGTCACCCATCGTTCTGCGAAATAGCGTAGAATTCCACACCAGGATACGTGGCCGTAATTCAAACTGCCCGCCCCCCCAAAAAAAAATCATTGAGAGCAACCCTAATACCAGTGTAATACCAAGATCGAAGCAACGCGACTTTCACATTACAGTTGATCTCTAACTAGAGAGAGTGAAAGCCGCACAAAGTCGTGGTGACACCCGATCCTCTTTTAGACTTACAATTGAATTTGACATCCATTAATTTAGCACATACTGTTTACCGGATCGCAGCGTCAGTGTGTCGTAGCCGTTTAAGCTGTTGATATGAGTAACCATATCCAGTTACGTTCTACTAATCCAAACTCTTATCAACAGTTGAAGCAGTTGCCACCTGGCTACTTAATAGGCCTGCGGTGTACCTAAATTACACTGAACCCTGCCAGTCCGTTCCATATGCTTTATCGTAGTCAGTATCAAGGAACCTCATTCAACCCAAGTTGGTGCAAGGCTGTGAATATGAAAGCATATATCTCAAAGCGGAACATGTATACTATTTGCGGCCAGCAGAGATATGAACTGGCTCGATTTCATGGCATGTTCCAGCGTCTGAGGACAAGTCACTGTGGAGAAACTATGGCGAAACGATGGTGCCAGAGTTTTTCTTAGGCCACCAAGCTATGCACATGTGCTTTATGGATAACGGCCCCATAACATAATACTGTTTTGGCTCCCGTCATCTCAACTCATTGCAACAGCATAAGGGGTCCATAAAGCATGGAATCTAGCTATTTTTGGTGACCTGGGGTCCATCATCCGTACTGTCTAAATGTGCCAATTTGAATCGAATGGCTGGATAAGATATCCGCACTCGATGTTGCCGCAGCAGTAGGTTATACTTGCATGATGCTGTTAGTAAGCACAGTGCAGTCTAATGAAGCCTACGTTCGATACTATCTGAATTAGGATCCTTGAAGCTTGGTAGTTATTACCTGCTATACGCTTTGCTCTTGGCATTGTGCCTAGTGTAAGATCCACCGTACAGTGTACTAGTTTGTTTTTTTTAGACTCACCGAAATATCAATAGTACGGGATATTGCTGAAACCCACTTAATCAAACACGTTTAGACATTTTCATACTCCGGAATGGTTGCCAGTATTACCACTTCTCATTCTTTTGTTCAAGCGGTTTGACCACAGATCACTACAACTTTATACGACTTCTGTTTATCTGCAAGTTAAGTTAGCATGAAGACCAATACAGATCAAAAGAATTAAGAAATTCGTTGGAAGTTTGAGGAAATCGTCGGAACGTTGTCTCCAGGACTTGCTGCTTACTCTCTAAGTACACAGGCTGTTCATTCCAAGACATTCCTAATCCCCTTCTACTTCCTAACAACCCACTGTTCTGCGCTGCAACGAAATTGTAAACACTATCTTTGGGTTATCGAAAATACTTCGAAAAAATTTGGAATAGTTTGTCCAGTTGATGTTTTCTGGCTTCATTTTTTCTTATTTTCTTCCGTACGCCAAAAGTTGCCAACTCTAATGATGTGGGAGGCCTACAAAGATGTTGCTTTGGCAAACGGTCTAATTTAATCGCAGTTTTTCTGGTAAAATCGTGTTTTTATATTGTCGTTGCAGTGATGACGGCTGATGCTATTACTACAATCTCACAGAGGATTTCTCATTGTTTCACACAAACTGCACCCGTGCAATAAATACCTCATTTTCGAATGTATAGTTATACATCGTCGCTGTGTGGCGCTTTTGGTATCACTGATTTGTGTCGCCAATACTCGCATAACGTGCATGTACAAACCGTGTAAGTCACCGGAGATTACATGAGAAAAACGTGACACCTCAGGCAAAGACGGAGTGCAACTGAAACAAACACATAAAAACACTGTTTCAGTGCACATAAGCCAAAGTAAAGTTGCATTTGTAAGTAAAATCGTCTGGAGTCTTTCATGAACCTCTCATAGGCCACGAAAATAAAAAATCGAAAAGTTGTGGTAATAGTGATATTCAGTGTTGACTATTACTTTCCTTGACAAAATAAACATGAACCTTGTTATGCCGCTAGTTTATGTTTCAGTTTCTACTTAAGTTTTTTTCTTATTTTTGCTATCGATAAATCTTTGCAGAGAGTATTCTGTTCAGTAGAAATATTTGGCTAATTAAACCCCCAGGTTTCTGCCTTATTGAGCATATTTCATAGCAAGAATACTGAATAACCACAAGTTTGGCCTGGGCTCACTTTGGTCTTTTAGTACTTAGGTTCTTGTCTCTAATACGTCCCAATGTGCTTTTTCCGATTCTACAGGTATTGAGGTATTTGAAGAAGTAGGAAGAGGTAAACGGCTCAAAGGTTATAGCAAGTCCTTACGAATCTTTGAGCATTTCAAAACTGGTAGAAAAATGCCGGTAAGTAATAATGACTCAAGTTAATGGGATTTCAGTATTTACCTAAATAATCACTCTAAGAGGTTTTTCAGCTAACCAATGAAATGCAAACCATTCAGTCATGACTGAAAGCTGTATCGCTGTCGACACGTGAACTGTTCAGTAAAAGCATTCGTGATCTGAAACATCTGCGATTTCTGTTCGGTCACGTTTAAATCACTGTTTGCCTCTGAGACGATTTCCGACCTTGGATTTTATCCCATCAGTCTACCAGTCAGGCAACGCATATTCATAACATAAAAGCTAAACAACAGAAGCAGATAACAACTAAAGTGATGTCCTGTTTGTTTTGCCTTTTGTATTTACCATTACTTTAGTGTTGTCTTTTCCAATGACGCCTTGTTCACATGGAACTACCACTTGTATTTGCAATCATGACAAGCACCTAGAACTCTGTTTGGAAATCTTTTTTGTTTGTTTCACGTCCGGTATCCCACAACCCGGGCCAGTACGATTACAAAAGCCCAAATTTGGTCACCAGTGAGCATTCCACTGAATAGGCCTGTGACACTTGTGAAATCAAACTCAATAACAACAAGCGCTCCGTTAATTGAACCATGTGTTTCGATCCTAACGAGTTCCAGGTCGCACAATTCAGTGACTGATTTCAGTCAAATGAAACTTACTCCAATTTTACGAGTATTGGCGTGCCAAATAATTCATCATTTACGAAAGCTGACTCCCGGTATACCGCTTGGAGGCGAACTTAAATGAACTCCATTCTCAGGTTGGCTTAATACAAACTTAAGCCCCGGTACGGTGCGTTCATTTTTTGAGGCAATAATGTTTTACTGTTGGCTGCAAACATTTTTTGAACGATCGAGAATGAATGCAAGGTGCATCGGTGGAAGAACAGTATACAATTCACAGGTATATGCATGGGTTGGTAAAACGCTGCGCGATAGCAAAAATATTTCTCTGACGCCTAACACAGAGCCAAAAATATTGCACTATTTTTTGCAGATAAAGCAACTCCCAAAATAGACCCGAGGTGGGACCTTCCACGGGTAGGCACTGTAAGGGTTCCACGCCAGACTACTTTAGGACTTTCCATTTAAGAAGAAACCACATTTCCCGTCCTGAAATAGTTGACCATTTCGATCTCCAAGAAGGAACTCCAGAAAATGGTAGCAAAGGTGAGCAAGCATCAGTTGACACAAAAAAACCTCGAGATATCAGAAAAATTGAGTATGGCCCCGAGCCAGCATTTGTAAACCCCTGAAAAACTTATCAGCCAGGATCAATAATGGTTTCAGATCGAACAACAGAAACATTATATTACTGTTTCACAACCCCAAGCTGGATTCCCTCTTTTCCAATGTAATTATTTTGTCTGCCCAATATGTACATTGTCTGTATGTGATATATGTTTACAGAACGGGCACGCGGCACCCACGCCTTTTTGAAAGACAATGTAGCCAAGGCGCAAGTAGTTGATATTTCAGGTCAAGGTAAATTTCATGTATACTTAGTGCTAGCCAGTTAATGGCTGGAATATACCAAGTCTGTTTATCTTTAGGTGCTTTATGAATGAAGGCACTTTTCTGTGTATTTAGTATCGTATGCTACTGCTTGATACTGTAACTGTGATCGGCTGACGATAATGACCCACAACTATTTACATTAACTAAAAAGCATTGGCTGTTTTTTGAGAAATTAAGCCCCGTAAATGCCCTAAAATTCCCTGGATTCACCTTGAATGTTTTGTCTTCTGGCGTCATTCTGGTTAATTACTACTTTGCTCTGATTTCAGTCAGATCCGAGACTGGCCCATGAGAAATGGCAACTCGACAGTCTGCTTGAGTCAGTAGAAATGGTCCGAAAGTGGATAGTTAGACATTTCGACTTACTTCAGGTGAGTGATTCTACGCGACTTAGCTTAGTTTGAGAAATTCAGCAAGAAGCTGCTTAGGGGCATACGCCTTCGCTTTCATTCAAGTAAGAATGCAGCAAACTGAAATTTTCCGGCATTTTCTCTAATTTTCTCTTTCAATCCCCACCCTAAAATTTAGTGCACATTTTAATTTTTGTTCACTTGGCCCCCTGGAATCTTCTTTGCGTTTGTGGGTGCGCATTTTGAACGTGGTTTATTCACAGGTTCCGACCTTGTAAGAAGCTGGTATAAGGGCCACAAAGTACAGAAGCATCAACATAGATTAGATAGATAGCTGTCTTCTCTTTAGGGGTGATTTGATTTGTATCTCAGGTGTTACTTTTGGATTTACAAAGTTGCTGTCAGAACTGAACTCCTTGATAAGCGTACAGAACTAAAATAGTCGCTCTTCACATTATCCTTACAAGGGAGCGAGATTCTCATAACTTATTTCTTAGCCTTCAGACGCATTTTAGTTCCATTACTATTTCTACTGATACGCTCTGTCAGCCGGAGCTAGACTCTACTTCATTATGAACAATCTCATTCTCTCCCACTACTCTTTAAAGTTTCATAACAGACTACTGTTGCGTGACCGCATGGGATACCCTGCCAACCCGAACAAAGAAGTACGGACTTTGGCTTTCTAATGGCAAAAACTCTGGGGCATCAAACACTTGGTTTGATGCGCATAGACGATTCTTAAGTCTTTTGAAAAATTCTTTTTCCTGCTACGCTGCGTGCGTTGGCTATAGGCGTTGTTTTAGACAACGTATCAGGCAAATTGAATTAAAAGCAAACCTTCGTAGATATTTGATATATTTCATAGCTTGACCGCGAGTAATCTCGATGGGGAAATCTACAGTCATTAGGGCCGGCAAGGCAGTTAATTACATGTTCTTGTTTTGACATATTTTTCCCAACGTCATGTCTGCTTGGACGAGAGAACTATCTCTTCTAGATGCTTCACAAAAATATACTAACTGGCTAGTAGGGCTGAACGACTTTAAAGTGGCCTGAAGTAGCCTGTCTAACGAACACACAGTCATGAGTAAAAGAAGCCAATAAGTATTTTCGAATTTTATTTCTATGCGATATCAGAACAAGTAGTGTGGAAGAACGTAAATTTAGTAACCTAACAAACGAGTATAGCTTCTGTGAACATTTGTGAACACTAACAGCTTGTAACAGCTTTTCTTAACAGAAAATGTTTGTCCTTCACATTTCCACTGACCAGTTACTAAATAAAAACAGTCTTTCTGGTTATCTTCTCTCATAAACGAAATACAAATGCAGATTTACCCTTCCGTTTTATTCTCTAAGGACTGACAGAAATCTCACGTCAGCTTTATGCTGGTACTGCTGCTTGAGCTCAACAGTTGGTTGCGGTCTTCGAACTTGCGTTGGTCTCATCTCAGATGCGTGCATCAAGATGGAGAAAAGCAGAGTTGAACTCCTGTCTGAAAATTAGGATTTTGGAGAATTGATGCTCAGATGTGAATCAAATGATGGAAATTTGTGGACCATGACTACATGGGTAGCCTTAGTAACCCAAAACCCTCAAGTAACTGTCGAGAAAACTTTGTCAACCTCCTAGGCACTGTCGCATATGGTGGTCCGTTATTGTTCGGCATGTTGATAGGAAAATTGGTCTAGTTATGAGTCTTGAAACAGTATTTAGCACTAGCTGTTCAAAGTTGTAAAGGCGCAGAAATTTCTCGAAGTAAAAGGTCGTCATTGATGCTAGCTAAAACAAACAACTGAGAGGAGTCTTTATGAGGAAGTAACCCAGATTTGCCTCATCCAGGTGGGCCTTTCCTTCAAAGTTGACTTCTTGCTAAAATGTAAGGAATGGTTGTTCAAATTAAAGCCTTCATCTTGAATCACAATTCTTCACGTTTGGGTAAGGCTCAATACTTTCCGTTCTGCACCTGTTTATTTGTGCGCAGCAAATATTTGTTCTCAAGTTACACTCCAAAGTACCGCTTTCCAGTCAGCGTCTACATCACTCAGTTATCTGACAGCTTACCCATTCCCTTACATATTTCGTGAAAAAAAAGTCAAACGCCGCTATGGACCTTTTACAACTTTTCAAAAGGTGGTGCCGGCATTTTGGTTCCTCGAATCAAGATAACACTGAGAATATTTATTAGCATTCGTAGCGCACCAACTAATAGCCATCCTGCTTGATATTAAGGAATATTATTGGCATTTCTGGTGAAAATGACTCAGACTTGCGAATTAGATCCCCCGTTGTCTGGAATCTGCATGGGAATGTCTTATCAGCATAGAATACCGACACTCAAATGAACGAGTTTTGCATTAAGTACGGTACAGATAGCTTTTACATCTTTCGACCCACCCAACAGCGCACTGAAGATGTCTCCTCGAATGGTGACGAAACGTTTGCAAATCAGTTGCCAAGCTTGGCGAACAGATCAACAGCCACCTGATCAATTACAAACATCTTCCGACACTAACCACCAATCTGATCTGTCTTGCTCTTCAAGACCTGTACTTGTTTCCAGCGCTGAAAAACACGTGACTAATTTTCATTAGATTTTGGAGCCCAGTAGATAAACTGACTATAAGACATCCTACATTTCACCGGACGCGCGTTGTCCTTCTGGCATTTGTATGGCTTTTGATAGTTCACACAGGTTCGTCTGTGCTGTGAGGCTAAAAACGTGAATGGAATGCTGGAACAAGTGTTTGCATATAATGAACTCTTTTGAAAAGACTCGTACCACCCGGTCAAGCAGTTTAACTAACGTCAACCTCGATCTTCATCTACAGCTGACTGTAGATCGTGTCCTTAGGGTATATTGAAGAGAGTATATCATATGCCTCAAAAGAACTTCTTCAACCCTGGTTGCGGTAACTTCTTATCTTCCGCCATCTATTTCCAGTTTTTCTAGGATTACGTCACACCAAGATGTAAAGTCAGCAGCAAATAAGGAAAAATTTAACGCTTTTTATTCTAATACACAAGATTGCAGCACTTTATTCTTCGCGTATTGATTTGAAAATCACATGCCAAAGGCACATGGTTACATCACATCACCCGAGTCTCAAAACAGTATTGTTCCACCATTTTCAAAGTCCTTCTGGTCTTACAATGCAAGTAATCCTAACTATCCAGCTGATACATCCTTGGGAACGGATTTTATGTGCATTTTTCAGCGGGTGTTGCATATGTTCACAGGCGCGTACACTCATATTACCAGATGGTGTAGACACTGGGTATGTATTACCGGGTTTACAACTCTCTGAATCTCGTAATTATACTAACTAATGTAAAGTGTGTGAACCCACCCAGATGCCATTGATTTGCTATGACCCAAACTTTCAAGGCAACTTAACCCCAAATTCTTCATTTCTTATTAGGTCGCTCAGTTCTAGGAACCCTAGCGAACATCCAATCCCTTTCCAGGGGACCTTATTTCCGGCTTTCACTACCCAAGCTGGCTGTTGGTTAAAAATAATGTACACTTTCAAACTGAGTTTATTTGAAAAATCTGCATTGTCCAAAACGCTTAGCGTGAATACAGCTACAGTGAGTTCAAAACACTCAACATGAAGAACTTGACAAATTGACGACTTGATAAAAGGTGGCTCTAGTGGATAGGTGGAAAAATGAAACCGCGTAAATGACAGTATTTGAGGAACAAATATCGCAACTGAATTTTGAAACCTGCCAATCGCTAACTAACCATCAAATTATTATTTGTAATATCGGGCAAATAAATGTGATACAGCAGTTTCAGTTGTACTTTAGCACCAGTGAATTCCCTGAATGTTTAATATCGAGGGCTTCAATCCACAACGGATCTCAGGCAGATCTACCAGTGTTTTTAAGTGTCGTTCTAGAGGGAATAAGCGTTTTGTAGAAACCGACAAACACTTGCAAAACCAGCAATCTTTTCCCGAATAAGAAGCATAGCCCCTCTTTTCATTCACTGTTCAACGAGGCCTTGGACAGTATGCTTCTGCATTTTGGAAAACTTAAAGTTCACTTTGGTACCGGCAAACATGTTTATTGTCTATAATGAATTTTGCAGTAAAAAACGAGAACAATTAGAAACGATCAAGTAATGAGGACCATCATTTCTTTTTTAGTTCTTGCCAACATCCATGCTATTGTGTGCAGTAAAGTATACTGTGTTCAGAAAGCTATTGCGATATTAAAGAGACTAAACAGACAGCTCTAAAGGATTCAGTGTGCTGCATTCCGTTAATACCATTTCTCAAATGATGGCAGTCGTTTCGGGCTTCCCATAAGCAAGACATTTTCGGCTTACTTTTGCAGAAATCTTGTGTTTTTTCCCTTAAGATTCCAGTCTGTGCAGCGACGGGACCCTGTCGTGTGATTTCGTTGATGATTCGATATCCGTTTGGTGTTGTTGTCCTCCTCGTACAGCTTATTTGCTTTTAAAGCAGGGGCTATCGTACAATAGGCTAAGAGATAGGTCATTGGTATGGAACCTCGTGAGGCGCGGACGCTTATTTGATCAGCTAGCACTATTTTCGACAGAGAAGTTCACAAACAATCCAAATATTCTCAAAGATAAGGAAGGACACGAGCCACATGACTACAGGTCTCGCAGGAGGGCGGAGTGATGTAAAAATACATAGTGATATCGTCAAATTAAGGTCTTATATGGGAGCGGCCAAGATAATTGCATCATCTTTCGGCGAGGCACTGCAAATTCCCCATATTTTCCATTCATTTTTAACTCCCATGCCACGCTTCTGTTAATGGCCTATTTATGTGTTTGTTTGTGGGCGTGGGACCAACCACGCCTGTTTGACTTGTGCACGTGCAACTGTCTACAGCCTCGACCTGTCTCCCTTGTGATATTTGTTACTTTGTAATCCAAATGGATCACTTGTTGCCGACGTTTGTCTACCATCGAGGTTTGTGTAATTTCGTGAAAAAACCTTCTTAGATTGACAGTATCGTATAGCAGCCGTTTAACGTCGCACCTGCTTCAATTGTGTGACTTATTACTTTCATGAACAATAAGTGTGAGTTCAAGAAAATCTCCTGTACCTGCGTAAATTTCGAGCAGAAGTTTCCGGAAACCAACTTTGAATAGTTTAATGTTTAGCAGAAATTGATTAGTTGGTAGCTATGACAGTTGTTGGCTAACTGAAACACACCGTACTCAGAACCCATTTGGTCCGTTTGGAATTATGTTTCCCTTTGTTCTGTAACCCTTTCATTCGACTGATGCGTTAAGCAGATTCTGTTTGAGGACTTACGTTGTGTTCTGACTGGTTGACCTCTAAAAACTATATAAACCCAAGCAACTAAGGAGGAATTACCCATCCAACCGCGCACTGATTATGTCACTCCGATTGGTGACGGACGTTCTCAACCTGATTACCAAGCTGTTCGAACAAATCAACGGCCATCTGATCAAACACCGAAGAAGCCACCAGAGATAGCACTATTCCGGTATATTTCCAATAGGCGTCCTCATTGTGCTATGGTCTCTTGGAGACATACTTTGCAAAAGTATAAGCTTTGTAAAGAATTGATAAGGACATGGTTGATGATAAGCTCATTGTGTGACGTTATTTGAGATTGACGGAAGCTATAACTTCGATTAAACTAGGTCCCTATTCTTGTTTATTGCACACAAAGAATATGGGCTTCCTTCTTGTCCAAACATCCCCACAATTAGTTTCGCGTTTTACCTTTAAATTCTCATCTTTTTCTGTCGTACTGTCTAACACACTTATGCAGTTCTATATTTTCTGCTCTCTCCAAAGGAATCGTTTGCCAGAGAAAGACAATTTCTGGAAAGCTTTGCTAATGTCTCTGGGCTGGATGGACAAGTAACGCTCCATCATCGCATTGGAATCTGTCCTAGTTCCTGTCCGATTGCCGTTGACAGCATAACAGCTCACATATCAATCATGGATTCCGCCCTAAAATACATGGAGCACGTAACCGTAAGCAACAAGGCTAAGAGGCTGACCATTTAATGTCACCTGCTGTAAAGTGGATGTTGTGATCATGCTCCTCATGTCCCAATTAACTGCCACTTGTTATTAATGAAAACAAACTCGGTATTCGTAATAAAAATTAATGAAGCCAGGACCTTCGCTCTCTGCACTCAAATCAATAAAACCTCACGCTTACTTACAATGGCAGAGATTTGTTCTTTCAGGCATGGATTCCCGGCCAAAACTTGAGCATACTACCACCACAACCACAGAATTCTTGCTTGGTGATCATCTAGATAACTGTCTTCCTGTGTGAAGCCATTAAACTCCAACAGGCTGGTGATTGTTCCACATATTTAGACCACAATTTGAGAGAACACTCTCACAAGTACAGGTATAGTCTAGAACGAGACCATTTAAATGAAAAAATACATCTTAGGTGAACTGCCTTTGTGGCTAAGCACTGCTCTCCACACCACGCTGGCGATCAATGTCTTCTGAATACAATTCCTCCGAGCGCAAAAGTGGGTGGTTGCGTCACAAGGGATTTGTGGAAGTGTGAGGAGATTTGGAAATTTCAACACAGGTTTCATCTTGCAAGTGAGGCCAAACAGTGCTGGAAAACCGAGAACCACATTGCTTCTCGGCTTCCAGCATTAAGTGGCTTCATTAAAAGACAGGATTCATTCTTTTCGTACGACCGATGAGGCCCGTAAATGAATCAGCTCGTAATGATGATGTTTGGTTGGTGATGCCACTTCACGTTGGCATTCTGTGAACACAATTGCCATGCAGTATGCAAGGTGAAGTTTAAACGTGGTCTAAGCAAGAGAAAACTAACTAGGCCAGGGTCACATGCGGCGTGAAACTTTCCATTGAAGGAGAAGCTTCTTGTAGGATTTCTGACTATTCACAAGGTGTCCCATTCATAGGGTTTCTACGCTTCAGTTTAACCGAACAAAACCAACAAGTCCAATAATGTTCACATAAATAACGTTATTTTTCGCATATATTTGATGCTGAGTATAAACTTGGAACCCGAAAATCAGGCAGCAATATGCTGTCATGTTAACTTATTGCGTTTTAGTCAGGGCTTAAAACCTGTGGAGTCGATAACCTCTGCTTGCTCTTGCAACTTATTTCAAGTTTATCATCCCGTGAATCCTGACATTTTTACTTATCGCGTCATTCTTATTGCTCTCTTTTTCGTCTCAAAGCGTCCAAAACTTCAGGATAAAGTCATTAGCCGCCTACAAGAACTATCCGAAATGCTTTACGATCCAAATTTGTTGCTTGAACAACTTGAGAAGACTGAGAAAGAATGTGCACATGCAGAATCACTACTTCTCCAGGCGACGTCAAAAAACCAAGTAAGCCTTAACAGATCATTCAACTGCATCATACTAGCTATAGTTGATCTAATTTGTTTCTGAATCCCTATCGGACTATTCAAAAACGTTTGAAGAGTAAGGTCTCAAGAGACTATCATATAAGACATCAGGCTCTAAGACAGCACTGGCATCCAAGATGCTTAATGTATGACATCACTTTCAGAAACGTGAACATGCCATGCTCTGCGGTATAAACATATGGAACTACAAGTGTGTGACAAAGGAAGGACATAAAACAGGCACAATTCCTGTACATGATTAGTGGCACGGGAAATATTGCCAGCCATCTCAGTAGATTAATAATACTAACACAGGCAGCAGATGAAGCTTGTTCTCCGTTGTTAGTCCTTTTTGTAATGCGTCCCAAAATGAGGTGAAGGTCAACTCAGTTCAAGCGTAGAGTCAAGTGAATTCATAAGTACATGTCAGAAGAAAATGAAGAAAATGGGTTTAAGAGTCAGTAAGTCACAAAGTCAAGGGGAGTATGTTAGTCCCAGACAAGCGTTTGCAACAAAATTGCTGGCAGGTCATAGTAAAAGTTTCTTTTAGACCCAGAGTTTTGGGTCAAGTAAGCTAGGCAGTTGGTAATAGCTCAAAGTGCGCCAATCAATGGCATTTGATATATCAGTTGGAAGATGCACTGTTCACTACAAATATTATTGGTTTCGGCTGTATATGACATGATTGCGCGTGAATTGGGTTTCTTCCATCTACTATTCAGTATTCCTTGGTTAATTCTGAATATTTTTGCGACAATCGCCTTTTTTAATACCAGCATAGTACATCCGGCAAGAGTGCTGAAATGAGTACATACTGAGGCCAGAGGGAGAGTCGGGCTGCATGTCTTTAAAATAGGACCTAACAGTGGAAATGAAACAAAAATTCAAAGACTGGTGGTCGTATCAATGGAAAGTCTTGGCCTTCTAGTAGTTAGTTTCCTTCTGAATGGCAGGTTAAGTTAGACATCGTCTTTCTCCACTGAGTAGAGTTTATTTCTTACTTGTCTGTCTGCCTGCAGAAATTTTTTTTGACTAGTTTAACTCCCATTGCAGACAGTCAGAGTAACACACCTTCATTGCGGTTTCAGGCAATCATCTTAAAAAATCCTCTTCCATTCCGACGGAATGTAAATACCACGGTGAATAAATCGGTGTAGCTAAATTTGTCTTCAGCGAAATTCACAATTTATGGACTAATCGGTCTTCGTGAACTTAAATGATGCTGTTTAACACGTCGGCTGGGTTGATATTATCATCGGCAAGTACACACTCATCATCTAGGTAACAACGATACACTATGCCCTGCCCGAGAAGCGCAATCAACTGTCGAGTTTAAAGACTAATCACGAAAGAGACCGAACGAGCTTCTCATTTCACATTTCGTTCTCCATTGATAGATTCGATGTCGGAATATAAGTTGGACTTCGTAAGCGCAAACCAACGTTTAATCTCGTAAGCCCGTAATTGGACTGCCCAACAATTACGTTGCTTTAATCGATCAAACCACAGCCACAGTCGATTGTTTCGGCGATTGGTACATCGACTCAATCTCAAGAGAAAACACACTATGGCTATCAGCTGATATGCCGCTAAGCTGACGAACGAACTGGAAAGCGCTTTTTGAATTCTATGCTGACCAGTCCCTTCTCACCGGTTCTAGCAGGATGGCTAGCCATTTGGTCGGCGCGAGGTGACAGAACGGAACACGCCAAAGATGGACCTGAGAGATGTGCACATTCAAATCGTACATCCGGTTTACCGATGCGACAAGATTAGCACCAATGCATCCTGACTGTTTAGGTCATCGTAGTACTTTGAATACTGCTTTTCCCATCACCTGTGTCTTGGTGATTAACTTACTGTTTTGCTGAATTTAAATCGATTCTTGGGGCCTATACTTATTACTATAGTTCGAGTAATCCATCAAAACGCTCGTTGGTGCTTAATCTGTCTTAGATTTTAAGAGTTGCTCGCTCTCTTTCTTGCGTTTGAGGTTTTGCCAGAATTAACATGCCTGTTCAGCTAACTAATGTTATAAATTCTCGAGTTGAAGTGAAAGCTTAGAATGGGTACGCTTGTGTCGATGACAGGATTTGGGCCTTGGTGACAACGCATCCAAAAGTGTGGTGACGGAATTTGACGAAGAAAAATGTGCACTTACATTTAACGACCATATAGGATTTTGTGCATAACGTCATTGTTTCTGGCCCTCGGCATCAGTTTGTTTTGAAACAACGAATCGAACATGAGCGTTCCACAAACATTTCTGACATGGACATAATTCATCTGACTCTGTGACATCCCGGACGTTGCATTATTCTTCCGACTGTATTGCGCCGGTGAACTCATAAAAATTTAGGGGTGAACTATGTTGAGTGTCTTATGAATGTGCGGTACAGTAGCCGAGACATAAATCGTAGAAAATAAGCTGAGTTCCCTACCTTCTTTCCTATCAGGTATATCATAAGTATTTTCATTTCCTTGAAACAAAGTCAACAGATGTTTGCAGCTTCGTCCAATTTAGGGGCCAGAAACTATTGAGCAATGGTATACACAATGAAAACTGAAGAGTGGAAGGGTAACAGCGGTTCATGAGTGACCGGTGATCACCTGTTGTCAAATGCTGTAAGAGTTTTAGTCTCACTCTGACAGTGAATATCCCCTGTACATACAGCTTAGACCCTTGAGCACGCATTTGCAAAGAACAGAGATAATGAACTCCCAAATCTTTTAAACCCGATGTTGAAGAAACTGACCAGTTGTAAGTTGGTTGAACAAATCTGGCTGTCCTGATCTAGCTAAAATGTCCGGTCAAATGGGAGTGTTACTGATCGATATTTTTCACGGCGTTTCATTCAACAAAGTAAAACTATCACTGAACCTCCCGCATAGTCCGGTCAAAGTTCGCCTGCCAAAACAACATCCAACTCTTGATTATATTTACCCCGGTAATTTAAAGGAGCAGTACATTCTGTGAGTGAACAGGGTTAGAAACATCCGAATGATGGTCTTCTATTATTTTCTTCTGCTTGTAGATTAGCCAATCTTAGCTGTGCTTTTGGTCGGCCAACTAAATGGAAACCAGGTGTACGGTCACTATGCATGTTGATATCACCAAATTCCGTATTAGTTCTATTAGTTCCATTGTCATCAATATATTACATATCTGCTGAACCTTACGCATGGAGAAATTAAAGGGCGGTAGTCATGGATTCCATACAAACCTCTGCAAGTTAAATGTCGGGTTTTCTTATGCACCTTCAATTCTGATACCTCATATATGCAGATAATCAGCAAGATGGCTGGCAAGCAATCTGAAAATTCTCATTTAGGGTTTGAAACAAGATAGTCAGAATTGCTTTTACTCGAACACCGGCATTGGCGGTAACTCGTATGGGGAGTAGGCACTGCACACATTGCAAAACTCCGTTAGTACCTGAAAGCATCGGTTGAGCACACCAACATATTTACTTATTAGGTGATAGTTGAAACATAGATCAATATTAGGATTAAATGTTAGACAAGCGTTACTTCTGCGGGACAGCAGACTTTCAGGTAAGCACTGGACTTCATCCTGACCGCATTTTCCAATGGCACAGAAACGTGTTGAAGAAGGTAATGGTCTTCAATCAAAGAGAACATTCAAGTTGAGACCAGTGATCTTGGCTATGAAGCAACACATGGTGTCATATCCTGTGTAGACTACCCGAAAAACGACATTAAGAGCAAAACTCGCTACAATTTTACTGGGCATGTTCTTTAGCTTCCAGGTATTGTATTGAAGCTGTGTGGCAATTCATAAGCAAATTCGCAAACTATGGACAAGTAGCTTGTTGAAATGTAGGATGCTTTCGAATTGTAAGTATACCACCGGTTTTGCGACATTAGTGAATGGGTTCGAAGTCCACTTTATCCTCACATTTATCCTTCTGTTATATGACCTGTGACTCATTCGATCAGGTGAGACTGCTGCCGCAAACCCACATAATCGAGCTGAACCAAAAACATGCATGTTGTTGGCCTGTGCCTAGAACAGGCGATGAACTGTGCTCATCAATGCACATTTTTCCAGCCGTTTCACCTCCCGGATACCCCAGACTTTGTACTCCCTGACGTCTATCTCGCTTGTTCATTTAAGAAGATGTATAAACAAGTAAATAAACAAGCACGTACGTGACACACTTGATATCGTCTTTTTCCAATTTGTGCAGCCACCTTGACCTGTTAGGACTCATCGCATATGACATTCAGATGGCATGATACGTCACTAAGGCCGGTGGTATCATTTCCTATTCAAAAGTTCTACCGCAACGTACTCAACTTTGTTCACAAGGTGGTATCAATTGTCGGAGTTTGGGTGGTTAGTTCAGGGAGGTGGAACCTTCCAATCAAGCCTAGTTTGGTGTTATTTTCAACTTCGCATAGCTTGTAACAGTTCCGAGCCTTAATTGCATTAACTCTATTGGTACCACCATTTGGACGTTGTGTATTCTGATACTGATGCACTTCACTAGTTTTCCGCGTTTTCTATGGATGCGTCCTCTCCTTAAATCAAATTAATAGGCGGACGCAAACTTCACTTATTTAAACGGCGTTTACATTCTTTCAATCCATTTCATGGAAAACCGTGTCATGTTTTTTCAGTAGCATCCATACATTCAGTAATTAATGGTTTTACACAATGACAACATTCTCTAGGTGTTGATAGCCCCCAGTTCTCAGCAGGTGTCTACTGGAGACTAGAATGACTATTTTACTTCCGGTGTAAAATGGTGTCTCAATTCCATTACCATACCATATCCAGTGTTTATCTCATTGCATAGCTGTAAGCAAACACTGCCCAGTAGAGATTACCTGAAGAACAAAGTAACTTTTGGACTTTCTATATTTTCCCAAATTCAGCCCACGACTGTTTTGGAGGAGCGTCGCGCGGAAATGCAACACAGGAAGGAGACTCTACGGGGCAACTTGCTCTCACAGTTGCCAATCCTTATAAGCCGTTCTGAAGCATTGTTGCTTTCCATCCTATCCTACACTTTCCTGCTCACAGCTACCCTGATGAATCGGTATGGTTCACTGATGAACTATCAAATGAGTAGGGTAAGATGGCAAGATATTTGTTAATGATTAACACATTAACTAAGGCACATTTGACTGAAAATATTAAACTTCTTATGGGGATGACAGAAACTCGTGCCGCTTGGTGTTTAACATATTTTATGCTCCCTGAAGTTCCTCTATTCCTAATCTGTACATAAACAGTGAACTAGGCACATGTGGAGCTGAACGCTGGTTCGTAATCTCGGATGTTGTTAGCTTAAGGGCCTAACATATGGCCTTTTAATCAAACGTTCAGAACAAATGCTACTCGACAGCTCATTTAGCCATATTTTTGATGCGCCATGGACGATAGTAAGCGGTGTATAGGCCTTCATTACCCTTAGAATTAATAAGTAATATAGCGCGACAAAACACCTCGACATCCACTCGCGTGAATTCTATCCGTTTAGAGCTTTAGCAAGAACACTGAAACCATATCGTGGCTCTTTTTCGAGATGGTATCCTGAAGTATGGGAACCAGGAGATTTTTGTGCGTGAAACCAGAATCTGTGATCATCATTCATACAACTGCTGCAATACCACTTCTCTTTCTAAATCACTATGTCGTTCATGGAAAGGACAAGTGGTGTTTGTGTTTAAATCAACTCGTTTGACGTCACACTGACGTCACATAGAACTCGTGCTAGTGGGTTCAATTTTGCGCAGTACCTCCAAAGCACACGTCCTCTTTACTCCGTTTATCGGCAGTGATTGAGCCCCCATTGAATCTGCACTGCCTGCATGGGTAAGGTCAAAAAACTGTTGGCTCGGACTCTGAACAGTTCAGCCATCAAACATTTCTCTTCTAGAGGTACCCGCAGGGTTTCGTTTTTTACTGCGTCCGATATTGAAGATGTTATCTTGCTGCTGAGTATTTGGCCTAGCTGATCCTAATTACAATTAAGATAGCCAACAACAAAGCTGCTCAGGGAAAGAGAATTGGTGCATATGTCCTTGTAAGTTACCTCCAGAGTTATCACACCACGTAAGAACGCCGTCGAATCTCACCCGGTCAATACTAACCACGATGTCAATCTTTACATGGCATCTGTCTGTTCTACTTGGATCTGTGTGAATCGCCTAAAGTGAATTAGTGAAGTGGTCTGATGACGTCTGAAACCATTGCAATCAGCGCATTTGAACAGAGTTCTCACTAAATGATCAGCTTACGTTTGTCCACCGTCGGTAATCAGTTGACAGTCGAGCAGATAGTTGTTTTCTGTTTTTTAGAGTGTGAAATTATCCAAAAGGTAGTAACCGTAGAAAGAGATCCTGAAAGAAAATTGCTCTTAAATGTGTCTGCCTAAAAAGAACACATACAGAATCAGGTAAGTGGTCGCATTACCTCTGGTCGTCCTCGGCGCTGGGCCCGGTTATGCTACGAATTTATTTGCCAGTCTACAATAATACATAAGTAGGCGGCTAATCAAATCACTTTGGCATTTTATGTTGTACTGAAAATTACACTAAATATAACCCATTATTATTCTATTAAAAATTGGAAACTTTCATTTTTCACCGTGAACTCCAAAGTCCCATGTTGGAGGCTGGTCTGAACAAGTCTTTTGATAACATTTACATATACTGTTCCCATTTGGCAGGAACACATTTATCAACATTATTTTTCATAAGGCGGTTGACATAAGAGCCCTGTCTGGTATTAGCTTCACACAAGTGCTCCGTAAGCAGGCAAACAACCAATAGGGTTCTAGAACCACTCCCGAACCTATCACAATTTGCCAGCATTACCAGAACTCCCATCTCTGATTTTTATTCCCCTCCGACAGAGAAGACTGTCTTCTTACCATGAATCTCAAATGACCACAGATGATTTCCTCCAGTTTGTCGATGAAATTGCGCAGCGGGTTGCGCCTGGTGTTATCAAGAAGTTGCCCATTTCATCACCCACCCATTCCAGAAGCGGCCAGTCTAAATCCTCCGGTACGTACCGCGTTGCCAACAGGTTTATGCTTCTTTTGAATGTTTGCTTCTTTGACACTATTCTCATTATGCCACCCCACTCAACAGCCGTTCCACCCAGCGCAGTAGTATTTGTTCCATCTATTTCTTCAATTTGTTTGGCCTGTGACCATTTTGTGACCTTAGTAAAAGGCATACGATTTTCTAAATACTAGAAGAAAATATTATGGCGGTTAAACAGTCATCTGAGGCATGAGCTGTTCCATACTCTCTCATCAGTTGAACGTGACTTCGAATTCAACACACACTGTACAAATACCACATGCGTTTGTCACCAGAACAGCTTCCTTGGATGGCAGTATTAACTACACAAGAAGAAAGCTGTTCAACATACAGTCGATCAACTTCATATCCGATTAACTGCTCAAGGTGGTCTCCACTTCGCCTATTAATTTGATCCTGTCCCACCAGCTGTACCCACCGGAACACTGCAAAAAACCTTATTCGCTCATGTTTGACAATTGTTTCTGAAAGGGGCTTGAACTTTGAATGGATCAGTGGCTTGGTATTAAGTGGCACAAAACCCAAAAAGAAAGGTTCACAGTTTTACCCGGAACACAAGATGCAGCACTTCCCAAAAAAATATTCAGCAGTAGTCGAGACATGCACCTTTTAGATCCCAGAAAACAATTTAGAGATCTGACCAACTTTCAAAATAAATCAGATGCAAGTAGCTGACCATGGTGGGCACCTTTCAGCGGAGAAGTTTGGAAGCCCGGACCATATATACTTTATAACACACGGTGTCTGTGCAAAAACCTCTCCGATTTTGGCCAATACATTTGTCAAAAGGGGTATGACATAATTTTCTTGTTTGTTCATGAGAGAAAAAGGGCCTAAGTTTATGGAACTTATGTCATTTAACAAACAAATATCATCGAAGTACACGGAAATGACTAAGCAAGTTTCTTGGTTACCAAGTTCACATGCTAATTGAAAACCGAATTAATTCATTCATAATAAAACAAAGCCCCATTGTGAAAACTGTTTGCCATTTTTTAACGCATACGTGAAAGTCTAAACCTGAAATATATCCGTATGATCTAATGGCACTTTGGTTACTTCTATAGGTTTTGCATTAGTGAAAAATGGAGAGTCTTCATCTGTCACTTTAGTTGTTCAAGAGTTGCCTGGACAAAACTGTTGGTCACTCGTACTTAAATGGACGACCATTGTAGATACTCCTAGGAAAAATACTTTGGACCAGAAAACCGCAGCTTTTATAGAGGTGATACTAACTGATTACATTTTTATGAGGGTCGACTGCAGTGGTTATGTATTTGTTAACCCGAGACATTCCTTTGAAAGCGGGCAGTTGTGACATTTCCAATGAAATAGTCGTTCTTCGGGGTTGGTGGCCTCTGGTTTATGATGAATGCACGTTTTGAATTAATCCGGGGGAAAACTTCTAACTGTCCTCTCAGAGATTGGCCAGTTTCACTGACCCAATCAGCTGCTTATGTGATGGTGGTTTCGTTCTTGAGTATGCAGTTTGAGTATGCAGCTTGAATTTATAGCCAGAAAAAACTATGTGGGCAAATATCAACATGATTACTGTATGCACCCTCAATGTATTGTGACAAATTTTTAATCTGGGTTGCCAATCTTCCTGGGGGACAAGTAAAACTTCCTCTCCCAAAGTTAATCGCCTAAAGCGGCTCTATGTGAAAAGGCTGCTTGTTGATGTGCGGATGTCGTACTAACAATTTTTAGTCTGATGTATTGTGCTGTCCGGCTAAGTGGCCTCGTTTCGAGGGTTTACATCTTTTTGCAAATAACTTTATTTGCATTCACCCAACTATTTTCCAAGGTGTTCCTTTCGTGTTTTTAATTTTATTGGAGGTACTAGGTTGGATATAACGCTAAGCTGGCTGAAAACACCTAGAAACCACTGGTCTGATAGGTATAGCTGACCTCAGTTCGGGTTTACCTTGTATCAGAAGTTCATTTTATCTGGTAATCTTTGCGCAGAAGATTGTGCACCGATATGGTTTTCACACAAAAATAAGTTGGACAGGACAATTTCAAAACCAACACACCGACTGGCCTTTGTAAGCTGTCCAGCCCCGTAAAACTGAAGCTAATTGAAGTACAAGTGCGAATAGGGCGTGCATCGATGTGTCCTGGGGCCTAAGAGTGCAACAATGCAGACGCTATTCCCATTATGCGAGAAATTTCGAATGCATTAAAATAATGATAAGACCTATTATGGCATGCTCTCAAGTTTTCTGTTTGTTTTCCCGGTCTCAACGCTGGCCTAACCCACATAAACCACACCAATGTCAATCGCAAAGAAAAAGGAGGGTTTGATGTGTTCTATCTCTATTGACACACTCGAAAAGATAGGAAAACAAGATGAGCCGTTGATTTAAATACCATGCTTCTACTCCTTGCTGGATAGTACATCAGACCCGAAAAAAAATTTCCTAATACACAGGCAAATATTTCCCCTTTTCACGCACTCAAATACTTGAGGTTACTGGCACGTTTGTAGCATGGATTTAGCTAAGAAATCACCTCAGTTCGATCGTTAGGTAAGTAAATATGGTCCGTACATGCAACAATGGAAACCGGTACATCCTGTTACGGATGCAAGGAGAAGCATCTGGCCGACCCTAGTCGCAGGATGAATCAGAATTCCCCTTGCGATAATTACTTGTCTAAACTCAACTTCAAATTCTTGTGCCCCTCAAATCCACCCGCTAGCAAACAATCACGTTATCTCACGTATAAATCGCATAAACCGAACCAATAAATCATGTGGCATGCACCAAAAGACTTTGGAGAACAAAGTAAGTGCTTGTCGCCTAACGGCCTATCTCTTGATGAAAATCGAGAAGCAACAAAATTTCTGAGGGTAACCTGGAGTACAAGCAGGTATCTAGATCTTGGTCTGTAAATTTCACGTGCGAGATAGAATTGGAGATAAACTGTTGTGGTTCTAACGAATGAAGACTGGGCAACTCCATGCCATGCCCTGTATCGTCCGTTTCTATTCCAAGTGGAGTTACGAATGATATGGCGGTTTTTTGTTAGAAATCTTCACCTAAGTCTACACAAAAGTGTTCACCGTACAAAGGCAATGCAGTGCAGTGGCTTATGTTGGGCGTATTGACAAATTGGTTTGGAGGTCAATTTATCAGTTGTGTTCTCCAGAATCAACGCCACTCCGTCTGCATACCCACTGATCGAAGGCTGCATACCGTGCAGTTGAACAGAATAGCTGGATTTTTCCAACTGAATTACTATATTTCGGGGAATCTTCAGGTATAACAAAGGTTCGTGTGTGTAGTCTGCAGTTAGGAACGGGTGCCGGAGTCCTGCGAGCAACTTCCCCACACCTCTTGACAGTTGTTACTAGTCTATGGCAGCCGATCATACGGTTTCATTAGACAGCACTTGGACACAGCCAAGCCTAACAAAAGGCTCGTTAGTGTTGTCGATGATCTAGCGATACGCTCAAGATTGTTATGAGAAAAACTTCTTTGAAATTCGGTTATATATCTAACCGACCGAAATATGCATTTTTGTGTCAGATGTCCTTTTTTCCTCATTCATGACTTACCAGAATTGCGTGCGGAAGTGATTGAAGCCCTCAAAAACAACCTCGAAAAAACCGTAATACGTAAACATGAGAAGACAGACACCGCGCATTACCTCACAGTCCCCAATGGGCGATACAGCGTTCAATCTGAGGGTTACAATGTGAGTAGTTTTCCTGGCTTCTTTTTCCATTTCCCCCACGTCTCATTATTTATTGATCTGATTTTGGAATGATGTTATACAAAATAATCCCGATTATTGTTACGAAGACTGGGTAAGTAGTACCTGAGATTCGAAAGCAAGGCAGCGTTTTCAACGCAAAGGAAGTCAGGTCGTTTTTGTGCATCTTCTGATGCACGGGATATAAGATAATTACAGATGCCTGTTGTTTTGTTTGTCATCAGCTAAGACAATACGCGGTATCAATAATACAACACGCACAAAAGAATGAGTGCATGTACTGTCAAGAAGCCCTAGCAGTTCTGAAACGGCTGTTCATTAATTTGCTGACCATCGTTGGATAGAGCGCCACGAAAAACCAGAAGGTCACTGGAAAACTAACCATAAAAGACACACCGCAACGGAAGGTGGGTGGAATTTTGAAAAGGAATGTTGCCAAACAGTCAGGCAGTGATTGGCGCGAAGGAGCTCATAAAGTATAAATCAGGATGCGATCAAACTTTTGGTCCAATGACGTTCGAAATCGCAGTTCTGGATGTAGACAAGAAGACAGAATCTGGGATAGGAGCTTTAGTTGCACAGTTTTGCTTCACCGACTGCTGAGTAGATTAGCCTTCAGAGTGCAAGTTACTCAGTGGGTGCATGCCGAAATCGCTTACAGTGCACAGTTCAGTAGCAGGGTCTGACTGTAGAGCGACTTCTCAATCGGTATTCTCTGGAAAGTTATGTTGAGAAGCACGGCCGTTTTGGAGACGAAAAATATTTACCGTTCGAAAGATTGCATTTTAACCACTTTAATTTGGAACCTGGGGAGCAGGTACCAAAAGCCATCACTGGAGAGATAGGAGAGAGGTGGGCATAAACACAGATCCCATCTTTACGGTGAGGGCAGTGATGCAGAGAGTAATCCGTAAAGTGTAGGTGACTGATGTCACAGTCACCTAAACTATGGGACCCTGCGGGGAATTTGACGGGTTGAATGCAAGACTATAAGAGGTCGTTAACTGAGTCAGCGTTAACGTCCAAACTAGGGGTTCCAAAGTTCCCTCACATTACCAATAGCGTTGGTGTCGTGTTCTTGACTCACAGTTGCAACGAAACTGGTCCTAACGAAGCTTCACAAATTACTCACCCCAGGAAAGGAAAAACACTCTGGCTGCCTGTAACCCTTCGGAGGCATGCTTCCGAGGTGAGAGATGCTGTGGCCATGATATGTCCCCCCACAGAAATAGGCAGAAGTTTCGAAACTGACTGATAGGTATAAAGACATACTCACATGTGTTGGGTGTAGAATCGACAAATTCTGGTCTCGATTTCGGGCCGTTACACTTTCAGACCAACCACACCCCGTGAGCAGTCTTAACTCGTTTGCTGTGAGAACCATGCACCCTTTCCGTCGCTTTGTTTGTTATCCTCCAGAAACTGTTAATCGATAAGTAGATGTCACGCAACTAATGGCCTCTCAATTCTGCGAACGAACTTACAATTCACAACGGAATGGTCGCTGGACTCTTCGGAGATGCATGCAATCACAGAAACCGGAGTTGATATTTGGCCGCAAACAAAGTTCGCTTTCATTTCGAAAACCTTGATGTGTAAGAACTGGACCAAGTGTCTCGCAAAATACTAAATACTTGGAATCACACTGCACAGCTGTCTGTCTGACACGAACTGGAAGTCGTTTTTCAACCCTATGAAATCTTATTTAAAGAACGAAGCACACTTTCTAACTAATGTTTACTTATCCCTTCGTGCAGATCAACACAGAGTGACAGAAATACGAAGGTATCTTCAGAGGTCAACCGCTAGAAACAGGAACTCACTGATGTGGACAATGACATTATTCAAAATTCTTTCTAATTCTAGCCCTGATAGATGGTGCTTTTGGTAAATATATGATGGCCCAAGATTTAGTTGGTGGTCACCTTGTAGAAACAGAATGCTGATCACCACCTCGTGCCCCAAGCTGTTTGGTGAGTAGCCAGTTACAAGATGCGCGGAGACAGTTCAAGGGTGGTAAATGTTTTATCGCTGGATAAGTCCTAAAAAAGAGCAAGCATGCGCACTGGAAGCTGCTTTGTCCTATTCGTATCCTCAGAAATCTTAGATGAGACAATTGCTAGTGACAAAAATGCACTTCGTATTTTCTACCGGAGTTCGGGTTGTAGGTGACACCACTCTGTTTCTAACGCAGCCACTGAATGTCCGTTTGATTTTCGTTCCGTAGCCTATGCAATCAAGACTCTAATTTACAGGGAGTATAAAATTCAAACCGAAATTCCCACGAAAAAGTGAGTTTCAACACTTAACATTTTTAGGCCTGAAGTTTTAATGTGCATTGGTTTAGACGACATCTTGGTCGAAGTGCACTTTCAATTTTGAGCAAATGGATTAACTTCGTGGCGCTGTCACTTGCGCGACAACGCGGTTGACCATTCAGTGCATAATGATGTTCCAGGCAACATTGGTCACGTTAAAAAACAAACTGTCTTCACTGTTTAGTGAACTGTTCCACATGTGGAGCGGTTAGTGTGACACCTTCTCTGGACTTTGTTTATTTTTCAGTCATCCACCAATACTTCACCCAGCTCCAGCAGTCATTCGCCTACCATCGGATTTTTCGCGAAACCAGTGTCGCCACAATTGCAAACGCACTCTCAATCCAGTCATCTTGAAGCGACGCATCGAGCTGCATATCCGTTCACAGCCAGAAACTCTAATGAACTGTCCTTAAAGGCAGGACAATTAGTCGTACTTCTAGATGATCGAGACAGCACTGGGAATACAGACTGGTCCAGAGTGCGCACCATATCATCAAAACGGGCGGGTTATGTCCCATCCAAATACCTGCAACCGATCAACTGATTTCTTCGGGAGAAAAATTCCTAACAGTTGTCCTGGTACTCACAACTATCTTTCCTCTCAACATTGTTGAACCTTTTCCATCGATCTTCATGTACTGTATGGAATTGGAGAAATTCAGCACATTCCCGTGCACCATCACTCCGCTACATCCCTATGTATGCTATCTGAGTCAGGCGATTATGGAATCATTTGGGGAATTTGGATTTGATGGTAGTGTGACGAGATTTGGCAGTTTTCAACTGATATTTCCTCCCGTCAGTGAGGCCAGCCTATGCTCGGAAGCCGAGAAACTGTTTTGTACTTATTGAAAACCATCAGCATTGTGCATATATGTGGGCTGTTCACTAATTGGTGGAGACTCCTAGACTGAAAACTTTGAGCAATACACTAGGCGTTCATTTTGTGAAGTGTTCAGACAAAAGAGAACCGTACCACGTTGTAAGACCCAGGAAGGGTGCGTCGAACTCAACAGATATTTACTTCGGAAACAGTCGTTTGGCAGAAGCAGGAGTTGCGGTGTACCTATTAAACGGAGAGATTTCTGCCTGTTCGCTTCAAAACCTCAGATAAATCTATCTCCATAGGATCAGTCGGGTCAAATTAATCACTTGCCACCTTGTTTGTTAGATGTTTTGAGTCACGTTCCACTGTGGCTTTTTTGTTTGTCTGCGGGCTGTGACATCTAGCCAGCTGTCTAACAACAATGGCGAAATCTTCAACCTCTGATAAACGGAGTTGCCAATTTGAAGCGTGGCAATCACAACATCCTCAGTCTATTGTTAGTGCGGTACCGACAAACTTTTCCGGTTTATACTGACGGCCAAATGTAGACTGTCAGCACGTAGACGGTGTCCACGTTGGTCCGGCCAACTGGAATATAGGATTATTATTCAACCGCAACTTGCGGTTAAATAAACCGTGTTCAGTGTACTTAATGCTATTAAGCTCGTGACCCAGAAACGCTGCATACCTACTAGCCTCCCAACTAGGTGGTCTGTTTAAGGGCGGACGAAATTTCGAACTAACTTTTAACGAGAAATTGTACATAACCATTCAGAACCTAGCGTCCATGTCCTCGTAGACACTGACAGGTAAAGACAAGCATCCGGGTGACCGCTGAGATACAGGTGGGATTTTGTGAGCTCACGTCTACCAGGTAACTAAACTTAGTAGCATGGCCAGATACTCACAAACATCAGTAAGTGTATGATCCGAGCGGCTAAGTACCTTACAGGACGATTGGAGCTATCGGGTTATACGCAGTTCGTATTGAGCAGGCAGTAGGAACAGACGGATAAGGGCAGTTGATACTGAATTGACAACTAGTCCTACGAACACGTGGGTTAATAGACGTCATAAATTAAGGAGCACGTACAATAACTAATAACGCAGTTGGCATTGGCAGAAAAAGGGACAGTGAGGCAGCAGGGCTTTCTGAAAGCAATAGCGAGTAAGTACCAAATGATAATCAAACTTACGGATACGAGCAGTCAGACAGTGAAAATAGGCCGCACACAGAGATAATAGCACAAGACAGTCAGCATGTTCTGGAGGTACGGAAAACTGTCTGGAAGGCGGGTGAACTTGGCACAAATTAGACGTACCTCTAGTCGTTAGCTGATGGGCGACGCAGAGGAACGTGCCACGTGTCATGTCGGAATGTGCGCTTGGGCCCTTTTAAAGCAAAATCTCCAAAAAAAGCTGTTGGATAAGATGCAATACAATCGTACCGCAAAAATTGGACCACCGGAGGATTCGAGTTGGCACGACGGTTAGCGCGCTGGTCTCCCACGAGAGGGGTTCGGAGATCGATACCCGGGCGGCCAGATTTCCGTCTAAATAGACACTCAGAAATGGGTAGGGTTGATACAAAACTGTAAGCTAAGACAGGCAGGCATGAAATTCTTGACATCAGTTACTAGAGAGTAAGAAGACCTTAAGCGGGAGGAAAAAACGGGGGACGAGGGGTAAGGAAGCAAAACTGCGTTCTGATGAACAGGCGTAAGTCGTGCTACTCATGAGTAGTCAGAACAAATAGGAAGAATAACCGCTGATCGCAGTCGATTCACAGGAGCAATCAACAGTATTGGTGGTGGATGTGCTCAGCGCGGACCTACTTTAGAAGAATATTATCACTGGGGCATCAATCGGGTAAATGGTCACGAAAGGGTAGCAGAATACAGCGACGTATAACTTTCAGTGCGTAATATTTACCGGCATTGCAAGCGGTGCATTCTAGTCAAACAGTAATTTTTATGCAAATTGACTTGGACCGCCTGATCATATTGTGCTTCACATGACCACTGCATGCATTACATGACGCCCTGCTTGGACTTCAGTGATCAGTGGTGATGCTTTTATCTTTGACTTGTATTCTGCGAAATGCTCGTGAAAACAATCTATGGGAAGTGCGGAAATGTACAGTGTGATCACCAGGTTGGTTGCAAGTAACGAATGTGCCGAATCGCTTGGGCCATTACAAAGACCGAGTAGCTAACTGCGTTTGAACAATTACTTTGATACTAGAATGCATCGACTATCACAAAAGAGCATGCTCGATTCCACGGCTGCAGGCAAAAGTATTCCTCCTAAAAGATGCATTACGCCACTTTCCAAATTAGATTCATTGAAAAAGTGTCAAAATAGAAAACCCGTTTAGTGGTATTCTAGCATAATAATTCTACGAACACAGTTATTTACTTCAGTTCCGCCTGTACGTACTCTATTAAAATGAAGGAAGATCGTCGTTTCGCAGAGACCAACGGAGAACAACCATGCGCATTCGAAATCCTAAGGGAGTCTGCATTTTATTGAATCTCTTCGATTCTAATGTCACCAGCTGTCTACCAGCGGTTTTGCCGCAACCGTGTAACTTTGGCACCCCGCATAAACTTGTCCACATGTCCTTTCTACACAAATGGTACTTTATGCAAGTTTTGATATATTTAACACCATCACAGCAACCCACTTTTTAGGCTACATCGACAAGACCGAACATCGGCCACATCGGAACTTTTGATATATTAAAATGTTGTGATCTGAAACGGATACGCACACCATCGTCAACAAAACGTACAGTTGGCTGAAGGCTTAATGTGATTTCATAGGTTTTCGAGGCAGCTAGGCGAGAAGAGAATATAGTACATCGTTTCACCATCCACTAACACTGCAAACTTGATTTCGTTAGGACCGATGGAAGCCGGGGGATTACGCTTTTCTGATGAGCCCCAAGGAGAGCACAGTCGGTCACGGGCTGTCAAAGGGTTTAGAGCGGCCTTACAATTAGTATTGTGCATAGAGAAATTACTCTACTCTCGCAGCTAAAGCATGAGGCAGCGTTTGCACTAAAGAATGTCATAAGCGTAAGACTCAACTTAGATTGACCTAAATCCCTCGTTAACACCAGTCCTATTTATAAGTTAGTGTAGTTCGTTCTTCACGCAAAAATCTGCCCAAGTTAAACATACATTTGGCGGAAAATCATGGACTGCGTCTACCTATTGGCCCTCATGAAGGGCATTGGAGTGTCTGAGAGGTTTAGTGGCGTTGTGGGTTGCGTCATTACCGGAAATTCTATTTGATTTCCTCAGTTTCGTTCCCCCAGAAACATGAGGCATCCTTTGAGCAAAATATTCAGTTTATAATTATCGTTAACGAAATACTCAGCTGAAAATGGGTCAGGTTTTTTTTAAATTCAAGCTAATCTAGACATTAGTTGCCATTTAGCTTCATTACTTTTCCCGTTTCGCAGCGTCGATTCTGCAACTGGTTGTTCTAACTATATTGTTTACATCATCCTGTCTAGGGGCCGGCGATCGTCACAATGTCTACCAGTCGTCGGTTATTGGCAGTTCGTCGTAGTCAATAAACTGACCTTCTGTCGGCTCTGTTTGCGGTCACATTTTCGATTCTCATCGACCGGAGAAATCGATAAAGTTTGGGGACAGGGTGAATTGTTGAATCCCAACAAGGTGGAAAGCAAACTTGTTGTTTCTCGGAGGTATGAATTTGTTGCATTCGCAACCTCTGGCTTTACATAAGAAGCTACATGTGCCAACGGAGTTACTTAATCATCCCAAAATAAAATACGCCCGCCGATGTGCGCGGCCATGCCACTGGCGCCGTATCCCTTCTTTTGGACGACGTTCCACTCTTTCCGGCGGGGAATTGACATTTCGTGGGATTTTCCTCGGGAGATTCGACGTCGACTTCTGAAGGTTGAAGCGCAATCCGGAAATGCGCTCGAAGCGATTGATGAAGATCGCGTGTTTGCGGGTGTTGAAGCTATAGCAGTTGTATTGAATCCCTACAAACAAAGTGACAATGCCACCGTGTATACTTCAACCGTGATGAAGCTACTGGCGGTTAGTTTGAACGCTCGAGTCACCTCAGTAATAATAGCCGCAAGCGAAAAACGGTGCAAATTTTATGGGTTATCGTAAAATGCACAAATATCGAACTCGTACATAATGGTTTCCCATCAATATTGGCGCATCGTGTAAAATCTTGGTCCAAGCTCTTGACCGGGGATGGGATTTGATACGCACTGGCAATGGCAACACGCTAGCAAATAAATAGCGAGCTGCGAGAACTATGAAACCAACCTATATACCAAGTATACGGTATGATATGAATGAGAAAAAGCATTCACCTGAAGGACTGTTCGTTCACGGATAGATAGTAAAATGGTCGACAGCAGCCCAGGGAACGAAATAAAAAACAGGTATTAGCATAGGGTTTTGTATTTTCCATTAGAATTTGCTCATTGCATAAAGGTAGTTGGCCAAGTACTTGAGAATCCGGGAGACCAAACTGCTTCCATAAACGTATGCATTCATGCTTGACTCCCTCCACTTACGTCACTTGTTCCGCTGGTTACCAGATTGCGTGTAATTTGTCATTTCCCGACAAAACCCCTGTGCATACAGTTTGCTTCCACAAAATGTTTGGTGAACACCGTCCACCAGTAGGTGGGTAGCCATCACTTCGCTTGTTCTTGATGAGTAGAAGGACGCCCTGAGACAGATGTGTATGCGAAATAGCTAATTGTGTCCGTAGATTTTCGCGCGGCCCAAGGGCGTTTCTGTAGCGCGTTTGTCCAAATCCTCTCTCCATCCCGATGATTTGTCCTTATTTTGACCCCCATTCTTAATCGTAAGACACAAGGTTTAACACTGATTATTCCGGATTTTCCGAAATTTGACTACTTGTATTGTCCTAATCCGAGCTTTTCAGCCGCGCTACTTGTATTCTAGCAAACTGGTCATTCATCCTCGCTCCCATCGTCTCCCACACCAGTATGGACAATATACTTTAGTGTACTGTGTCCCGTTTAGCAGCAGTCATCACTCGCAAATCACTTCATCATATCAAGTTCGACCGCTGACTCTGAAATCACCCATCTTGCACTTCAGGTTGGCTGCTATCAATGTAGGAGCGTGCCCACTTTTATTTACGCTCTCGCTTACCCACACATAGCACTACGTATCTTTTTCCAGCACTTGATGGGATATTTGTCACCTGTGCCATCAGAAGGTTTAGGCCTCTGCCTGCTGAAAAATCACTGACAATCCCACGAAAATGCTAAAACGGTAACAAGGGGTTGTTGCGAAAGACCTTACAAACCGGCGAGCCCGCGGAAAAACGGGTGTCAAAGTCAGTGTCCAGTCAGAGCTCTCAATAGTTCCCTGACTTACGTTTGCACTTTGATTCCTCACTGATATCCAACGTGGTATTCATGTCGCAGTTAGCTGTGCCATCATTTGATTACTTGTATGCAGTACATGTTCCATATTTTTGGGACGGGGATTTTCTAACAGAAATACCCGATCCATAAGGAGCCAGTTGAGGACTCACTTTCTGTGTTTTATGTAAATTGTATATGCCCCATTGGGGAAGCAAGCAATTGCAACATTAGAGTCGGCGATAGGGCCAAAGCAATCAACTTGTCGAGAAAAATGCATCTAATGGAACGGAAATTGTCAAACTATTCCTATGTGAAGGGAGAAACTGTCGGTTTAAATGTTTTTAGCTCTTCTGCAAGTCTTCTTGGCCGCTCAGTCAAGCCAAATATGCTGCAGACTGCGTATGATAACAACGGGCTTGTGGCTGAAGCTGTCTGCAGCAAAAGCTCGTCTCCCGCTGCACTTATTACATTAAAATAGAGGTGAATGACTGCACCACAGGAACTCGTCGTTGATAGCTTAGGAGCCGCCACATCTAACCGTGCCGTCCCAAGGTTCATACAAAAATTGTTGGCTGCTTTGAAACTGCGTCCTTGCCCTGAGAGTCGCTCACGAACTCCGTAAAACCTATCGGACCGCTCCAACGAGATCGCATAAGGTGGCACCAATAAAGATGTAGTTCCTTTATGAGAGAGAGCCCACATTGCTCAATATACGTCGGCCTCGAGAAGGCAAATCGCCGGTGCACATTTGCCACGCCAGTCATCAGAGACCCCTAAGTCGTAAGTTTGGCGTTATGGATCCGGCTCAGCGAGGGAGTGCCTGGCCATTCCAGGGTCTATAGTCCACCAGGTTTTGTATAACGCGGGACATTAACCTGTCCAAACTTTGCGCTTAAAGCTGTATGAAGCAAACCAGTGCTTAGCCTGAGCTTCCGGTCCCTTAATGTAAAATTTATAATTACCCGAGTTCTTCCGCTCACTAAAATTCGATCCGAAATTAATTCATCCGAAGCGGTTGTGATATTGTGCCCAGCGTTTTATGAATATTACGCCCAGTCTAAGTAGTTCGGTGGTCTACTTATGACCGTGGCTTGTTTAAATAAATGAACCCTCGAGGTCACCAGGCGCCGGTGAACAAAGAATCTTGCCTCGGCATTACCTTAAAATATCCTCAGCATGAAGCAGTGTGAAAATAAACTGGTGATGTGCTTTTCACTAATACAGGAGAATGGTCACAACCCTTTTTCTGCCTGTAGTGCCATGGAGCTACTTTCACTCACCATGAACCAACAAGCGGCTCAGAAAAGAGATAATTTCCCGGACGTGTGAAACACCCTCGGAGAAGTGTCGCTCAAGGAGTCAGCCGAAAATGTATCATTACTGGTGACCGAGTGGCGCGACGTCCTGTCCAAGCAAGAGCTATTCCCACTGCTTATCAGCCACTCTTGCTCAAACGGTCACGTCTTCAGCTACTGGCCGAAAGATTGCGGGTTCGAAATTCTTTGAGCTTTGTGAGATCCGCGCTGCTAATTATTCCTATCAAGGATGCAACAGCCTAACAGTGCTTCTCGGCTTTTCAGCATAGACTGACTTCAGTGACAGGATAAAAGCTGCACTAAATACCTTCATTTACCTATAATTAGCAGTGAACAATCTATTTTTGCGTTCCTAGATCACCATAAGATAGCGTTCAATCCTCAGATCACCTAATGCGATGAGGCAACCAGAGTTCCAAAGAACTGCCATAGTATAATGTAATCAAATTACTGTATAGGAGTGGTTCAACGCGCTGATCTTCAAAATTAAGGCCAGTATCAAGGTGAAGTCTTGTTTCCCCGAAGAAATAAGAAAGGTAAGCATATTTGCGTTCCGTGCAGCAAAAAACAGCCAAACCCACGTAATGTATAACGATAGAAAGCTCCGCAGGTTTGTTGATCGACGAAACCGAGCACGTTTGTGACATTTGGCCGGCACCAGCTGAAAACTTTCGGCGTCCAAAAAGTAAGCTCTCTGCGTGTTGATGGTGGAGCAGCTAGCTCGGTTTGCATGCCCAGTGGGGAGCAGGTGGTGCTAACTAGATGCGTAAAACCGGTCAGCCGTTAGGGGGAGGCTAAACGTACCGAATGTGCCCTCAATGTGTGAGCCAAACGGTTTTGTGGGGTAACAATATATGAGAAAATTAAGTGAGTGGCAAATGCTATAAGGAAAATCAGGTTCGAAAAGTGTATTGCCAAGCTGAGGATGCGCTGGGTAGCTATCGCTTTTGTCCGAATAAAAAGGAGTAAAATCGGTGAACTGAAACTGCCTTATCACTTTTATTTCCGTAAACGCACACAAAAACCTCTCTTAAAGCCATTAGCTGGGCTGCAATGTGAATGTTGCATAAACGATGCATGAAGATAACCGATTAATAGGAGTGCAAATCTGCTCTCCAAAGGCGCTACCTCACGTTCCTTCATCTCCGTGTCCCAGGGCGTCTCGTAGTTTTATCGATGCATCTAAATCCGTAATCAATATATCAGGTAGAAACTGGCAGGCAGGTAGATTAGATCAGTTCGAACAGGATTAAACTGTAGGCAATTTGTGGAAAAGGACCGGTGGGCAGCAATGTATGTATGCCTCACTGCTATTGATAGACAGAACATAAATAGGGAAAATGGGGACTGTAAAGACCAAAAGGCCAGTTTTAGGGGATGCACGAATTCAAGGCTCCATCAACTACAGAGCTCCGCTGAAACTCATTGCATTCCAAGCCCGTGATATTTGGCCACAGATTCTAAATCTGTCTAGCGTCAGACCGAATCACCACATGTGTGCCGCTTGCAATCATTTATCGAGCCCACGCTGCACTCTCTCGCGAATGGGTCCGGTGGTTCTATTCAGTCAAAGCTGTATTGGGGTAAAGCCAATGTTTTGCCATCATTAGACGGTGCAGATAATCTAGATGGTTTTTCCGGCATCCGGCACATCGTATGCTGTGCGCGAACACCCAACACCGAGCGGCGCATGGCATATGTATTACAGTCTACATAAGTTCCGTAAAGGTGGCTTGCGCATTATTATTTCGCATTATGGAAAACCTTAAGACTGTAGGTGGTAGCCGAGGGCTATTCGCACAATGGAATCGATTTCTCTAAAGCTACGACGTTTTCAGGGTTGCCACTTCATAGTGCAGAATGTCTATGCATAATGTACATGTACATGCATTATGCCTGCCTACCTACATTAATGATTTGTTTAAGTGTGCGAATCTTCAAGGTCAATAAACACTGCGGACTAAGAATACGTTACCTAATGTGATAAGAAATCGCGAATAGCGGAAAAAGATGACTCACTTACAGTGGACAGTTTTTTAAGATACTTTTGAGGCTGAAATAATTTTCTGAACATACTAGAACCTACACGGCCATTGTGGACGCGAAATATGCGAAGGTGCTATTACTGTTAACAATTTTTGCTCTGTAATTACTGTTACCAGTGCAACCTGCGTAAGCCGCGATCAATATCGGCGAGAAATCTTTGGAGATTTTTCCCAAACAGCACCGAGTTCCCACATAGCTTGCAAATTATGTGAGAAAGATCATGACGTTGATCAGTTAGCCCCATGGAACCTACTTCGATCAAAGCGGACAGCTGAACGAACCTAGCTGACGCACATGACTAACATGCGGCTAGGGGTCCACGATGACTAATCAACTAGCCACATGGAACCTACTTCGGTCATAACGGACAGCTGAACGAACCTAGCTGACGCACACGACTAACATGCGGCTGGGGGTCCACGATGTCTGAGCCTAAGCAGCTGGCCGGAGAGCCCCCGTCCATCTCTACCGGGGAGAAGGTCCAAAATAGATGACATAAAAAGTTTAGTTGTATTGGTCATTTGACGTGTAAGTGTAAGGGGTATATATCCTTAGTAGTAAGGATCTTGCCGAATTCATCGGCCACAAACTGCCGCACCTCACACGACGGCGTTCCATATTTCAAAAGGGCCCTGCACGTGCCCAACTCGTCTTCCGTTAGCCGTCGAGTAATCGGAAGCCGATCGTACAAAAACTTTGACAGCTTATGATTGTGTTCAAGAAAATAAGAGGTGATCATTAGGTGGTTTCTTTGCCTCCGCAGAAAAACCGAACTGGACAACCGGTGCTTCGAGTGCTGTTTTTTATATACAAAACAGGCTCAGCTTACTAGCTTCTCCGGATTCCCCGACTTTCCGTCGGTCTTGGAGGTCGTCTGCTGCATTTGGAGTAAATCCATTCGTAACGCAGAACAGCGTTGGTGCTCCGATTACTGGAGGAACGCACAAATACCACATAGTTATCTTTCATGTATTGATTTAACGCCTTCTCGAATTCCGTGAAGGATGAAAAGGAGACAGCCCCAAATTTCTCAGCAAATTCGTGTGAGCCCACTTCGGAAGCCATAGCACAGCAAGTTCAAAGTCAAATGTGCGCCAAAATATTTGAACACAGATCAATTAAAACAAATTGCTTAAAAATGAAGGCAGATTAGTGTGATTTTTGGTCTGAGCACATATGCAAAAAAATGCTACACTTTGGCCTAAAAAGTTTTATTCCACCCACAAAGGTTTTGCAGGAAAATGCATTGTGCCTCCAGGGCGAGGCGTAGGTGGTACCGAACGTTTGATGGATTTTTGGCTTCTTGTTTATTTTCGAGAGATTTGTTTGGCCCCAAAACGAATTTCGTCCGCCCGCAGAATGACTTGCGTTGGGCTAATACACTATCTAAACCTTCTGAATTGATCAGTGGTAGCTATTGTCTTTGGTATGGGTCAAGAAAGAAACAAACAGCTCGAAATTCTTAACTGGCTCCCTTTAAATATTTTTTATATTCCTAACGCACAGCCAATTGCTACGCATACACGCGCACAAGCATATTGAAAGTGATCCAGTTTATCAACTACTGCAGACAAGAAAATCGCCGGTACGATGTGCTGAAAACTGCACAGAAATCATGTAAAGGAGACACTGCAGGTTGAAACTAGGGGTTTGGTCAATTAGAATGGAATATGGTGTCAACCAGTGGACCGAGCAATTGAAGTGAAAGACATCGGATTAGCAAACCAAACACAGAGTTTAGTCGCAGGAAAGGCCAACAGGCGACCAGCCAAAAAGGACTCAAACCACAATAGGAAGAAAATTTGTAACGGGCCACCCAACACGCTGAGGCTAAAATTCGAAGATTTGAAGGCAATGGGACAAACAGTTTAATAAATGAAACCAAGACCACGGAGTAGCGCAGGCTGTTAACGGATCACTCAGAACGGCAGTGCAACCTACCAGAAGGATATTGTTCAACGATCCAACCGGATCCAACCAAGGCTAAAACACAGCACAAATAAACGGACGAACGAAACTGCGAAAAAGCTGCTCGGCCAGATGAACACCCCAGCGTGTCTCATTTATGCTCTTGGATACTATATTAGCCCAACAGTCAAAAATGAAGTACCCATCCACTCACACATTGACGATGTCTGCAAACGAATCGCCATGCTTGGCGAGACTAACGGTGTTATCGTTTTAGGCCCTGTATAGTGGATTAGACTGCTATTGAATCGATGTCGCTTGGTGGAGGGGACGTTACTTCTGTATATCTGATTAGCACAGGGGAGGTTGCGGAGGGCCACAACAACTCTGATAGCTTTAGGTCGGCATCCACGCCAACTTCTTATGCTGTAAGGAACCCAGGGCAACGTGGATCAAGTCGGGCAAATGCAGGAGGGATCAACGGATGAGTAGGAAAGGAAGCTAAAGCTAATATTTCTTCATGGTTCATGAATATCCAGACCTCCAGATACTAATTATGTAGAACAGAACGAACGAGGACGATTCGTATGAACACTAGGTGGTTGTTGAAGCTAGTGAAAGAGGGTCAAATGAGCCCCAAAATCATTGCTGACGTGGTTTAAGTCTCACAATGCCCATGGTTAGCAGCGTTTAGAACACTTGGGCAGCTGCACCACGTTATTCTGTTGCCAACATATAGCAGCGCTAAACAATCGAAAGGTGAGAAGGAAGTTAAAGGACTGATTAAACTAAGGGAGTCACAGGGTTTTAGGACAGACCCTCGGAGAAATCCGATATGAAAACTTGAACTTCAGATACCGGAAGTTTTTGTGTTTGAGAGGGTTGCTAATCATCTACGAAGAATCACTGACGCTCAAACGTTTTCGACTATGAATAAATGCGCGGCGCTGAATTCGAATAAAGCATTGAGGCGGCCGAAATCGAATGAAACGATCGGCAGCACTAGGGTATACGATTCAGTGGCTTGGTTATTCAGGTAAAAGCTAGAGTTGACAAACTCATGTTTGGCGGGATGCAGAACGTCTTTCTGAAGATTTGGGTAGACTGCTTTATTGCGACTTGCATCCAGCAACTTGCAGGTGTGTTATTGAGCCGATTGGATGGCACCTGGAAAGGTCATGACTGTGTTCCCCTTAGAGGTGGTGCGAATGATTGCCGATCATTTGAGGGAACCATGCCCACGTGATCTTCCTAAGTAAACAGCTTCCGACTTCACTCTACGAACGTCCGGCGTCTTTCACAAATTTGTTTTAAATGAAACCACTGATATCGCATCCTCTGATACTATCTCCGTCCCATCGACCCGATTCATGAAGCAACAAGCCATCATTACGGACCTCGCCCGGAAAAACGGAAATGTGCTGTTTAAGTACATGAGACATCGCCGCTGAAACAAGCCATCCGCGTTCTCCTTGAGGGACAGGAACGGGAAACCCACGAGTGACCCAATAGTGGTATCTGAGGTCTACAGAGAACACTATGCAGGCCTATATTCAGCCCCATCGTTCTCGCAACATCCAACCTTGTCAAGGGTAACTACGAACGGCCTCTAAACGATTTGGTCTTCGCGGTGGAGGACGTTCGTCAAATCTTGCACAAGATCACCCCGTTCTGCGCGTCCATCCAAGGATCCTGAAGGGAACGTCGTACACACTGGCAAATCATTTCTACCTGGTGTTTCGTCAGTCGCTTAACGAAGGCCACCTTCCCTCTTCTTGGAAGGAAGCGATTGTCACACCAATCTACAAAACTGGTGACCGACATCGCCTGGCAGCTACAAGCCTTTAAGCCTCACTAGCGTGCCGTGCAAGGTGATGGAACGCATTCTGAAGCCAGCCATCCTAGACCACCTCACCTTCAACAATTTGATATCTCCAGTTCAACACGGATTTCTCCCAAACCGTTCTTGCGTGACGAACATGCTCGTATT
>SJOL01006981.1:419508-488464 GCA_004794785.1 Opisthorchis felineus
CTCTATGGGGCCTCTGTCAGACCGCTTCTTGAATACGCCAACCAAGTTGTCTACTCAGGGCGCACGAAGGACGTAACCCTCACTGAGCGTGTCCAGCGAGCTGCTACGAAAATGGTTGCGGGCCTTAAATCCGTGGACTACGAAATGCGTCCCGCGGCGCTTGACCTCTTTCCCCTCGAGTATCGCCGCCTCCGAGGAGACCTAATTCTTACTTATGCTCTGTTTGAACAAGGTTTGGCCAACAGGATTTTCACCGTTGAGCCAGCAAACACACGGCGGGGACATGGTAGGAAGATTTTTAAGCTCAGAGCGCACACTATTAGGCAAAATTTTTTCTCATTTCGTGTAGTAGTTGCGTGGAATAACCTTCCTCCGACAGTGTCCACGCCCCTTCTAGAACCCAGTTCAAAGCACTATTCGACACTTTCCTATGCGAGTCCTCGTGCTGGCAAACATACTGCCCCGCGCTGAGAAATTAAAGAGCAGTGCTACGCCATTTTTTCGCTTGTACCTTTCAGGTGAACGACAACCGCAGAACGACAAGAACAAAACCGACGCGCGAAACCTGGGCAAAAGCCTCGATCCTGTGTATCAATCCGTGAATTGGTTATTCATTCATTTCGTTCCTGTCCGGTCCCACAGCGAAGCCATAAAACAACCAGAACCCACCCTGGAACATTATATGGGCACATAGCTGCTAACCAGTAACCAATCTTTTATCTAACACAGCTTACCGGAACCGGAACCAGTAAATCCGTCAATTGAAAAAATGTGAACTGAATGCCTGCTCGAAGAACACGTTTGCTTGGCGGATTTCTAAGTATCTACGTTACCATCTAATCTAGGCTTTCATGGATGTTGTCGGACGCGAGATCGCAAATACCCCTCCCGTGACGACTGTGTATATTGCAACATGCATTTTTCTCACAGTGGCCGTTGTAAGTTCGGTGTTATCAAAAGACATGGAGCTTTAGCAAATGAATATTCTCTCCCCTTTCCAGTTGTATTTTAACCCTTCTTTGATTATCAGCAAGTTTCAGGTGAGGAAATAGTTATCCTGCTAGCTTGCCCACAGATTTGGCGCTTGATTACAAGCTTCTGCTTTTTTGGGACCTTCAATTTCAACTTTCTCTTCAATATTCTCTTCGCATATCGGTACTCTCGAATGCTCGAAGAAACCTGGTATAGTTCCAAGACGGCTGATTTCGTGATGATGATGTTGTTTTGCGTTTTTGTTACTTCTGTGAGTTGTATTTTGCATCTTATGTACAGATGATTGCCATTCATGTGCACATACTTTTTCTTAGCCACGTTCTGACAATGATGCTAGTATATGTTTGGAGTCGCCGCAATCCTTTTGTCCGGCTGAATATTTTTGGCATTATTGACGTCAATGCACCGTATCTGCCCTGGGTTTTCCTTGCGTTTGCGTTCTTGCTGGGAAATAACATGGCAATCGATCTGATCGGTAGCACGCACTTTGTTCATTGAGCCCTTCCCAGGTATTGTCGTCGGCCATCTGTACTACTTCCTAGAGGACGTTTTCCCCGAACAGGCCAATGGATTCAGGGTCATCAGGACACCCCAGTTCATGTGAGCCTAGTGCTTTTTACTTACGCTTATATTCTAGGAAGTACTTGTTTAACAGACGAAGAAATCGAGATTATGAGCCTCTTCCGGAAGCGGATCGTCCTGGCGGTTTTGCGTGGGGCGCTGGTGACCAATGACTTATTGTAGTTTGAATCAGCAATACGCACTGGACTTGTTTCATCGCATCAGAGGAGCGCACACTTGTTGCAGGTGATATGTCAGCTCTCTCCATTTCCTGTCTCACCCCACTTGTGAGCCATTTACTTTGCTGTTTGTGATGACTTTGGTTACAATGTACTATTTTGAAGAAGCAGTTTGCTTTCACTCCCAGGGTAATTAAAACAACCATTTACACCTGTTTTGGACAGTCGCTCGCCTGCCACTTGGCTTAAGCATTTTTTCTTAATAAAATCAAGCGCTTACTATTTTTCGAAGCCCCGAATACCCGCGGTGTTATCCTGTGAAGTGGCTAACTTTCGGGGGACCAAATATTCTCACTTGAGGTTCTGTAGATGCGTTGAATTCTTCCACACTAGCGTAGATAATCATGCATGCTGCATGCAGTTCGCAGCACCGCTGATTATTTGTATTGCCGGTACATTGGATAGTTCAAGATTTGAAACACTTTCCGCGTCAACCCTTCCTTTGTTAGCAGCATTGTACCCGTTCAGCTTTTTTAGCTGTATGCCATCCAACAAGATCTGTTAGTTTAGGCCGCTTCAGTTCCGTCCGCCTATGTTGGAGAGTGACTGGGTGATATTCGCCTGTGGGAGGTAGTGGTTTTACATGTGCGTTGACGTGAATTCGTTCTGTTTTTCTCCTGGAATGGGATTTTGAATCAAATGCTTTTATGTGTGAGCGACATTAGCTGCACGATCGAATCACGGCACTGACATATAAAGATGATATCTTCGCTTGCACTACCTATGTGTATTTATCATCCCGAGATTCTCTTTTGTGGAGGCAAATGTTGCCAATAAGATCGAGTTCGCTATTTGGGGTTGGGGTCAAGCTTCCATGTCTTTTGGACCAAACTGTTGGGTAGGAACATACACGCATGTTCCCGAACACCGCCCGCATTCTCATACTGCCTCGTTGGTCAGACTTATTTCGAATGCTCAAGTTAGGATGCCCGAAACAATACCACTTTCCTCTTCTGGGACGTAAGGGAATATTACTTGACCTTACATCTGTTGTTATTCTGTTCGTCCTATATTTCAATCATCACCGGAGACGGCAACATCACTGCTGATACCGGTGCTTCAATGCCGCACAACCACAAAGTTGAGCTCATTATATTTAAAGCCTGAGAGTGAAGAGAATGGGTGAGGAAGAGGACCTGATCCTGGCTAATCGCCAGTATTCTGAGGTATTTGCACTTCCAAACGCTCAGTCAAACAATCTGAAAAGAAACTGCCAGCACTGACATCGATCAGCCGCCATTTCTTGCAGTATGTCTAGCCAGACCCAGGAGGGGTCATGGGGACCCCATCCTTGAACATGGGCCGCGCCAAAAACATCCAACCTCTTCGTACTGTCTTTCACGCCCTCCTGCCAATCCATACGTTGTCCTTCTCGCGTTTTGCACCGTAGACGATCTTTCAGCGTGCGTACTACATGGTCAAACCGCCGCAGTTGAGTGCGTTGGATGTTTTCTTCGGTTGAAGTACATGCTGCACGACCAAATGTCCGTTTTCTTATTACTACGTTACGAATCCGTTGATGCCTTCGACACCAGAAACGCTTCTAAGACGTCGTTCGTCAAAAACTCGAAGATGCCTCACATCATCTGTCCGAACAGGCAATTTTTCGCAACCATACAACAATACAAATATCGTTAAAAAAAATCGTTCAGCTCCAGCACCCTTCCGGTGCCTAGCTGCCGTGCCACCTGAAGGAAGCACGAGGTTGCCCAAGCCTAGACAGGGTAAGTCGAGAGGCAGGGGTCGGGTTCGAACCACGGACCTTCCGGTCAGTAAATTTGCGCTCTAACCACTGAACCATCTCGCCCCCTACAACAATGCAGCCCTTACTGTAGCTGGTACACGTGAACCTTGAGACCCAGTGATATACCGTCACAAATGACGCAAATTAGCAAACGTGATTCACACCTCAGGTTCGTGCTGGCTTCATCAGACGCTTCCGTCAGAGCTAATGCAGCCTGTGATATGTGTGAAGTCTCCGCAACCTCCATTGATTCTCCTTTAGTTGTAAGGGATGTGTTCAGAGACTGTACGTTTTGAAGCATGATTTTGCACTTTGAATGTGCAAGGTGCATGCCAAAGGTTGGAATGACGGTGGCCAGTTTATTCAACAGGACTTGTGCTTCGCCTTGGTCTTCAATGGTGAGGGTGATGTAGTCTGCGTACACCGCATCTAAAAGCTTCTCACCAGCAACAATTTTGAACACGGGTTTTGAAGACGTTCCAGCGTTCGCCTCTTTGTTTCAGCAGTGACGAAATTGAATAACAATGGAGAAAGTGGACATCCTTGTCGGACACCACTTCATGTAAGGAAAATTTTAGAGAGTTCACCATACAGTCTCACACGCCCAGAAGTGTTTGAATATAGAGACCGGATTATGCTCATAAACTGGGGCATACCCTGTTGTGCAACTGGTTAACAGCACTGACCGATAGACGTTATCGGACGCACCTTTGAAGACCAAGGCGAAGCACAAACCTGTTGAATAAACTGACCGTCGTCATACCAACCTTCGGCACGCGTCTTGCACATTCAAAGTGCAAAGTCATGCGTCGAAACGTACAGTCTCTGAACACACCCCTTACAATTAAAGGAGAATCAATGGAGGTTGCGGAGACTATACATACCAAGATTATGGATCGTCTGTACATATGGCATTGCTCTAACACCCGACGGAGTGTGAAGTTGCAGTCCACGCAGTCTCTACCCGGTGGACCTCCTGCTTGATGCTCACGGGTCAAGGGTTCGCGTGCCGCCGTAAGGCGATGGAGAATCAGTGACGCCAGGAGCCTTGTTATAGCGAGACTCAAACGAGCACTGTTGTGGATACCACATTCGCTGAGAGCTCCCTTTTTGAAAATTGGAACTATTATAGACTCACTCCAGTCATCTAAAACGGTCTCCTTCCAGCTAGGCACAAGTAGCCTAGACAGACTGACTGAAGAATTCGCCGACGTCCTTGAGCAAAGCTGATGAAATGTCGTCGGGGTCAGGAGCACGATGACGCTTGAGGAGCGATACACACTAGGACATTTCTGAGGCTGAGCTGTGTTCCATGCTCACAGTCCACCTTTCTGTTGAAGGCCGGCAATCCGGATAGGAGGTAGCAGGTGGCCAACCGAATTGTTGTTCGAAGTATTGTGCCCACCGTTCCAAACGTTCTCCTTTGCTGGATATCAGAGAGCCGTTCTGGTCCCTGAAAGTTTCGCTGACAAGGGGCTTCCGAGGACCAGTCGAGTGAATCAAGTGGAACATTTTTCGGACGTTTCCAGCACTTTTCGCACCTTCCATTTCTTCGACCTTTTGGGTCACCCAAGCTTCTCGGTCTGGACGGACACTCAGTTTTACCTGGCGTCAGATGATGCGTCGGGTGGAGTTGTGGTTGCTGTCAGGAGGAAACTCACCAGGCCTCCGCCAAAGCCACTGTCCTATCAGAGATACAATGTTTGGATGAGGTTCGCTGGGTTGCACCGCAAATAGACGTTCCGGCTTTGAGTAGCGTTTTGGATATCTTTTCCCAGTGGCCGTTTATATCCGACATCCGCCAGGCGTTCGAGGAGTTGGTTCTGAAAGTTTCGTCTGATTTCCGGGTACACTAGCTTCTCAGTGGCTAAGCGAAGTGTGCGCATTTTGTGAAGACCTGAAGAGCGCAATGAAAAGCAGCAGCGTACAAGTGCATGGTCGGAGTCCACGCTGGTGTTCTAGAAGGATCGGCAGGCCGTGATCGATCCATGCCACCGGTAACTGACGGCGATGTGGCCTTCCTGGATTCTGGGCTGGTTCGTCGGTGGTCAGCACGCTGTCAAGCGATTCCGCTGTTCCGGAAATCGGCACTGCTAAGCAGCAGCGTGTGATCGCACACATATGCAGCAGGCGATCTCCCCTTGTCCATGCGTCTCCTATTCAACCCAAGAAGACCACCCAGTTGGGCCTCAGCGGCGCTTAGTCTACCAGGAACCACAATGATGTCTGCGCTTTTAACTCGTTGTAAAAGAGTGCCTAGAGCGTCGTAGAAACCGTCTTTGGCAGATTCAGAGCTACAGTAAGCAGACACAATAAACAGAGTGCGGTGGACCTCACATTCTCGAGAATTTTCCACAGACATTGTTAAACGAATCGCTCAGAGGCAACTGTCAGCGGGCATCCAGTCAGATAGAGATGCTTCCGCTGGGTCGCTCAATACAATACCCATCCCGGCATATCCAGATGCAGCGGCTTCGCATCACCAGAAGTACGCAGCCGAAAGCTAGAAGAGAGCGGGGGCATTTGGTTCAATTACAGTAATTGCGTCCTGTTCGGTTGTTTCTGGTAGACAGCATACACCAATGAATGGGGGAATCTAACTTACGTGAAAGAGTGGTTTGTTGTCCAGCTTGTTTCAGTGTGCGGAGATTAAAGACAGCTTTGTAGTTCGGGCACAGAAGCTGCAGCTGAGCGTGATACACGGTGAACAAAGCGGCCAGTCCTAGTGCTGGGACCTGTGGAGAGAGTATTCAAACTTGGTAGGGGTAGGGTAGGAGAAGGAAAGAAAGTATAAGAAGGGAGGCGTCAGCAGTAGCATGTTTTCGCTTATTCGCCGTGCTGTATGCAGCAAATAGTGGGACCCGACTGGCGACCATGAAACGATCAGTGTGGTATGAGTGTATTGTTGTTAGTTGCATCATGTTTGTACGTGGACGGAGATACTACCAGAACGCCCAGACGTTGACAGGAGAACTATTAGGGTCCCAGACCAAAGCTTTCGGCTCAAAAGTCTGACCGCAAGGCAGCAGTGTGTGGCGGGAAATGCAAGTGCATTACCATTTTTATAGAGAAAGTCGTGCCATATGTCCCAACCCCCGACTCGGAGGACAGCTGTAGACCCCATTTGCATATAAGGGCATTACTGACGGTTCATCGACCGAAAGAATTTTTTACTTCCCACCGAGTTGAGCCCTTTTGCTTTTCTGGAATTCTCAAAAGTGTCCATTGCTTCCATCCCAAAAGCTCTTTCAGAGCACTAAGCTTCCTGGTACCTAGGTGGTCCACGAAGCCTTGTTTTCGTCTGCTTTTGGACTATTTTCTATTTACTACCAGATGATGAGTGTTGCAGAACATCCAGCATCATCAGCTGTAAGAACCGCGTACCTGTCGTACAGTGGTCGTAGCTGCCACGTTCACTGATAATTTGGACAGGTGGGGTAGGTAGCTGAGCACTCTTATTTTTCCATCTACATCCAGCTACTTTTTTTACTCGCCACAGTCATATACAGGAAAAGCTAGAACTCATAGCATATAAAATAAGTGGACATTATTTGAGTAAAAATGTGATGTTCACCGAAACCTGTTAAAGCTACCTTGATTTGGAGGAAAAGGAGCACATACGAATAGTGCGCAACAGTGAGTCGTGAACACTAAGCCACCACCATGATAAGGTGTCCAAGCTTGAGTGCCTCGATGATTCCGCAAAAAACGCTGGCTGTTTCGCAAGGCACGACGATACCAGGTAGGACAAAGAGGAATAGCCATACGGAGATCAAGGCATCAAACCACGATTGAATGCGCAATCTAAAGGTAAAGTTCTGTCATCTATGACAGGATCATAAAGGTATTGAGTTTCTTCTCTCAGCCGGAAGCGGCGATGTTGCTTTTTTCCGAGGGAAGACGACTTAGAAAAGTCGGTCTTAAAAATCATCATTATCAGCCGTAAGACCCGCATACTTGTCTTACAATCGCTATAGCTGCCACAGTTTGGTCCACCGATGATTTGGGGATGTGGGGTAGGTAGCTGCGCATTGGAGGCGGGAGCTGACAAATTGATGCGTAAATACAGGACTGACAGTAGACTTTGAAGTGGGGGGATTCGGGAGGGAGTTATGTATTGAAGGCAAAAGCTTGAATGCACGAGCGCCATTGAGGGCGCAACTAGGCCATGTCTGACAGCGTCTCTAACCATTGACGTGTCCAGTCTCGGGGTCCCCATCCAGGGAGACGGCGATGACCAGCGCAGCTGAGTTTGCTGGTAGTTGCTTTCTTATTTCGCTGCCAAGTCATTGTTTGACCTCCCCTGGTTGTGCGAAAATAACTCTTCCAGGAAGTCGGTCGACTGGCATACGAAGCACGTGGCTAAGCTAGCGCAGCTCAAGGAGTGTGATCAGTTTATCTGTCGTGGGTGAGTTATTTCTTCCGAATACCATCGACGTACTTCAGCATCGCTGATGCGGTGTTCCCACCAGACTCGGGTGGACAAACTTGTCTACCACATCAATCGGCTAGTCCGCAAGCATGAGGCTGGGGTTCGAGCCCACCTCGTCTTGCAGTAGCACTTTACACTTTGCCGGTGCGAAGCGCATGCCAAACCTTGAGGCAGAATTATTTAGATTATTTAATATTGTTTGCATTACCACGGCGTCAGATCCAAGATGAGCTATGTCGTCTGCGAACTCGATATCTGTGAGCGGACACCGTGGGGGCACTTCGACCCAACAGACGTTAGAGGCTGATAGTGAGTCTTCCATGATCGTATCAATGACGAAGTTGAGGAGGAAGGGTAAAATTAGAAAGCCCTGCCTGACACCACTTGATGTGCTGAACTCACTCGAGCGCTTCCCGTAGACTTTCACACATCCGCGGGAGTTAGCGTACAGCGTCTTAAGGAGGGTCAAGAATTTATGGGGGACACCTTTGCTCCACGGACACTGCCATAGCGCCTGACGGTCCAAAGAGTCAAAAGCAACTTTCAAGTCAAGGAACACAACCATTGTTGGTTGCTAGAGATTGGTGGTACGCGCACTGCTAACGATTCCGAACGAGAAGGAAACAGCTTCGCAGCGCCCTTCGGAAACAGTGTCGCTGTTCCAAAATCTGTCGGAGGGTGAAGATGTGATCGATGCATCCTCTCGCAGGACGGGACCCAGCTTGGTTTTCACGGATCTGTCTCTCCCTCTGTTCAGTCAACTTTCGAAGGATAAGACCAGAGAGCACCTTCGATGCTGTGGCTAGCAGGCTAATGCCACTGTGGTTTTCACACAGCGTCCGCGTGCCCTTTTGAAGATAGGGATAACTGTCGACATACCGCATTCTGCAGACTTTTTCTCTTCACTCCATATCGCACCAGTTAGTTTTGTTAAGTGGGTCATCAGGTATTCACTGCCTTTCTTGAACAGGGCTGCATACAGACCGCCGGGTCGTGGTGCCATCTCAAGTTTCAGTACGGATATTTCGTACTTTATTTCTTCCGACGGGCGATCAAGGTTTACATTCCATTCGCCCGTATGCACTATCTCCACTGCCTATGTTTCAGGAGGCCAGCTAAACTGTTCTTCGAAGTGTCCGGCCCATCAATCCAGTCGATCTTTTTGCGAGTGAATTAATGAGTCGCCTTTTTCACTTATCGTTTCACTGACCGCTGTTTTCATAGGGCCAGTCGATCGTATCAGTTACTACCGGGCACGGTTGTTTCCCGTAGCAAAAGCCTTCTCCATCTCCCGAGCTTCTGATGTCCACCAGAGTTCTTGGTCTTTCCTTAGACACTTCGCTATTTGGCGTTTGAGGGATCTGCGTGCGCCGTCGCACTCGCTTCCTGGTGGTATGGATTTTCTGGTATCAGTCGTGATAAGCCATCTCGACTATATTTAATGGTCTTGTGGCCGAATCGGAGAAGTCGGACAGACATCACTGAACGCCGCTAGCATAGATCCTCACATTTTACGATGCTTCATCCACGTGCTCACTACCAGCACAGTATTGGTTTACTGTGGAGAGTTGTTGGGCTAGCTCAGATCGATACTGTTGAGCTATGGTAGTTCTTCGAAGACAGTGGATTGGCATACTTCTTGCTGATTTGCGAGGGCCTGAAAGGAAGCGAACTGTCAGGAGTGCACGTACCATGGCGTGCTCGGAATCAAGTGGTGTGCCCCAGAACGAACGGCAGTCCACTGATGGCTGATGGCCACGTGATCCAACTGGGTCCACAGTTGATTTGCAGTTGGTGGCCGCTAGGTTACGTGATGCGAACGTTTATGCTGAAAGTTCCTACTGGCCAGAAACAGTTCATGATCAGCACACAACTGGAGGAGTCGCTCTCCGTTGTCTGTGCGGTGAACATCGACTCCGAATCGATCACCCATATGTGATTCCAAGGAGCTTAGACGACCTACTTGAGCATTCATTTCTCCTTCAAGGATCACAGTGTCAGTGTTTCTTGCTTGACGAATGAGCCCGGATAGCTCTCGATAGAAAGTATCCTTCTCAGCATCAGAACTGCAGTCCGTTGGGGCATAAGCCGACACTAAAAACAGGCACCGCTTTTTATGTCGAGAAGCATTGAGCTTGTTTGAGCCGGATAACTGCAGGGCGCAAAGACGACTGTTCACTGGGATCCAATCCAGCAAAGCGCGTTCAGCTCTGAGGCTGACTGCAACTCCCATGTCACATGTTCCACCAGTCATAGCTTCTGGGTCACCGGACACATGGAGGGAGAAATATGAAAGAGCTAAGTTCATCCTTGGTGTTCTGAGATGCATAACTACCCTTGGGTCTTGTATGCGTGTTTCGGAGACACAGAATACATCAATTTTAAGGGAGTATAAGGTTTCAGCAAGCATTTCCTGTTTGCCAATTTGACATAGAGTACGGACGTAGAAGGGATCTCGTGGATTTAGAAGTGTCATTTTGTTTATTGTTAATAGGCAGTTGGGTGCATAAGGCCCTTCGGTCAGATAACCGACAGTCAAATGACCCTGAAACGTTTGCTTGCGTGGTGGGAAGGGGTTGAGGAGGGACATCGGTGGACACAGAACTGCGCGGGCAACTGATACTTCCCAGTTGCCCAGGCCGAGGAAGGGGTTTTGGTTGAGGTACCCCACCTTAAAACTTGGACTCAAAAGTCTGACCCACAAGGCAGTAGGAGGGTGTCGGGTTTTCTTTGGGGACCCTGCTATGAGTCGATGACTCAATAGTCTGGCCTGCTTGGCTGCAGGGGGTTGGCCTAACCCGAAGGCGCAGGGAGTAGGGCATTACTGTTTCACTCTTGATGCGGCTGCGCACAGCAGGTACTTTTTGAGCAGCACCAAACTCTTTGGTTTCAAAAGTATTTCGACCGTATTGAATAATGCGCCGGCGGTCACAGTCAACCGTTGGGCGATCGGACTGTGCGGCTTTTTGGGCCAGAGTTTTCTAACCCGTCCTTCCTCGGGGGAAAGCAGCATCGCTGCTTCCGTGAATATGGACATGCTGGTCGCCTGGGGGAAACACCCTACTGCCTTCACACTCCTATCGCAGAGGGCAGTACGACTTTACCCCCAGACCACCTCGTAGTATGGAGTCTCGCTGCTCCTGATCTGACTGCTCCCCTTTGGCCTTCCTGGCCTGATTGCACCTTGTGGGACGAAGTTCCAGCCAGTGTAGCCCGCGGGATCATTGCCGCACTCAAGCCCGACCACCACGTCAAGGTGGCAGCTTTAGGTCGGGAGGTCTTAAAAAACTACAGTGGGGTTGTTTAATATGTGACCGCGACCGCCGCGGGTTATCCAATACGGTCGAAATGCAGCTGTACCTTACTCAGTCCAAACACATGCACAGGAGCATTAGGAGTGGGATATCTGTGCGCCACTCCCTGCGCTTGCGTTTAGGCCAGTCACTCGCAGCCAAGTGGGTCAGACTATTGAGCCAGTGGCTCGGGTAGGGTCCTTCAAGGAAACCTCATTACCAACTGCTTGTGGGTCATAATTTGCAGTCGAAGGCTATGGTCAGGGTACTGGAGCAAAACTCCACATTCTCCCATTGCCTTGTGAACTAAACCCTTAAGTCATAACCTGAGCTGTTGTAAATCGGACAAACCGTCCTTCCTCGACCTGGTTAACCAAGTAGTATAATTCATTCCCGCAGCTCTACGTTCACCGACCCTCAGTCACACCACCTCTCCACCCGTCAACTGTTCTACTGTTGTTAATCTATGTGCCCCCCATCATCGGTCATCCGTCCCCCAAACATCGTTACGTGCCCCACCTATCCCCCAGTAAAAGGTACCAAAATCAACGACTACGGTCGGCATTAAGACTTTTATCGTACATACTTCCCGTTAAATTGGGCAGCATGCTTCGCTTTTTGAAGCTTTGATTTTACTTTCTGTCGAGACGGGCGTACAGGACTCTACTTGGGTCATGCACCTCAAGCTACTTACGACGCACTCGGATATTTTACGTTTCATTGTTTGGTTTGTCGGTTCATCATCATCATTGTCAGCTGTAAGAACCGCGTACTTGTCGTACAGTGGTTGTAGCTGCCACGGTTTCGTACACCGATGATTTGGAGAGGTGGGGTAGGTAGCTGCGCATCGGAGGCGGCAGCTGATAAATCGGTGCGTAAATACAGCACTGTCAGTGGACTGTTAAGTGGGGGAATGGGGAAGGGAGCTATGAATTGAATGCAATAGCTTGGGTGCATGAGCGCCATTGATGGCGCGATTGGGCCATGTCTGACAATGTCTCCAACCATTGATGTGGCCCGTCTCGGGGTCCCCATCCAGGAAGACGGCAGTGACTAGTGCGACTGAGTTTGCTGGTAATGGCTTTTATACTTCGCTGTCAAGTCATTGTTTGACCGCCTGTGGCTCGTTTCCATCCTTCACGTGGTTGTGCGAAAAGAACCCTTCGGGGAAGTCGGTCGACTGGCATACGCAGTACGTGGCCAAGCCAGCGCAACCTATGCAGTGTGATCAGTTCATCTATCGAGGGTGAGTTGTTTCTTCCGAATACCATTCGACGTACTTCAGCACTGCTTATCCGGTGTTCCAACCAGACTCGGGCAATGCTCCGAAGACATCGATGGTCAACACACTGAAAGTCTTTTGACGTCATCGGCGCGCAGCGGCCAGGTTTCTGATCCGTATAGTAATGTGGATCGCACCCCAGCACTGTAAACTCGACCCTTGACGGGTAAGCTGATGTCACGTCTACGCCACAGGTGGCGCAGGTTCACAAAAGCTGCTCTGGCCTTCCCAATTCGGATGGAAATATCATCTTTCGCGAGACCACCGGGACTGATACAACTGCCCAGGCAAACAAACTTGCCTACTACCTCAATCGGTTCATCCGCAAGCATGAAGCTAGGGTTCGAGCCCACCCAGTCTTGCAGTAGCACTTTACACTTTGCCGGTGTGAAGCGCATGCCAAACCATGAGGCGGAATTATTTAGATTATTTAATATTGTTTGCATTACCAAGTCTGCGTACTCGATATCTGTGAGCGGACACCCAGGGAGCACTTCGACCCCACAGGCATTAGAGGCTGGTAGTGAGTCTTCCATGATCGTATCAATGACGAAGTTGAAGAGGAAAGGTGAAAGAGGACAACCCTGTCTGATACCACTTGGTGTGGTATGTCGATTGGTCCTGATTTAGTGGCTGCTGTCATGTGTGTCGTGGTATTTGCACTCGGCCCCAGGGCTGAAGGCGCTTTACTTGGTTGAATTCAGATAAGCATTCGGTTTTGCGCTGTGCCGTTGTCTGGTTCAATTAAAGTCAACGCAGGTCGATGCGGCTAGCGGTGTCTATACGCCTCGATGGACTGCAGTCCTGAAGCTGAGAAAGACAGGTTTTTATCAATGTCTGTCATGACTGCTGCGATCAGCAAGAAGAGCGGATATTTTCATCTTGGCGGGTTTTATAAATACCCAGATTGAACTACTAAGTCCGGAAGAGGCACTTTTGGGTGGTAAAGTCTAAGTTGGTGCTCAGCGTAAGGACAATGGGGAATTACTTATCTGTGAGCTGGATGTCATCTGTTCCTGGCCAGTGCGGACTTTTCACACGCACGCCTTAACGTGAAGACCAATCGTGAACTCAGTTGGGTCATGTGGACACCAGTAACTACTTGAAAACCTCAACTAAAGGTCGTCGTTCCTTCTGGAGTATGCAACTTCACTTGGATCATGCCTTTGTTCGGGTTCAGTTATAAGTTCATTTACCCCAAAATTACGTATGCCAAAGCAGAGTAGTTCCGTTCAAGATCAACGGGTTTCACTGGCTCAACACTATCGAGCTGCTCTCTGTGGGAAGCTGCTAGAGACGCAGTCACGCCGGTACCGAAGGTTGGTTGGAAGATGAACGGGAGAGCGTAAGAGGAACTATGCCTGCTCGAGAAATCCGGCTCCACATAATGAATACTTGATTCCATCGAAATTAGCAGATATTGCTACCAGAAAAGACACTAGCGAATACGATATCGCAAACATCCTTTGAAGGTCGGATGATGAAGGACCTGAATAATGATGGAGAGCGCTGACGGATTGCGAAGGTGCAGTAGACGGGGAAGGCTTTCACTGCAGGCAACAACCGCACCCTATTTCAGCCGATTTGGTCAACTGGCCAAAACAAGATAGTTGTTATCGGAACAATTTCGAAAACAATAGGACAGCAATTCACTCGCAGAATCGTCGCCTCGAGCGATGTACTGTACACCTTAAAGAACAATTCAGCTGGCCTTCTTCGTCACAAACTCTGGAAGTACCCAATGGGCCTGAATGTTACATCGATACGAGCTTGGCTTCAGTAACAAATCTATTGCGAGATATCATACCTCCAACGTGATAGGATACCGGGTCGGAGTGGTCCGCACCCTGCATTTTCCAAAGAGGGTGGTGAAGTCCCAGTGAGCAGCGTCTTGTCATTTGAGATTTAGATAGAAAACAGAATCCCTGTGGAATGCAGCGATTCGACCTTGTTTCCAGCTATAAAGAGGAGGAGCGCAAGAGCGCCATGGGAAAACCATGATGACGTCACTCTCATAGCCGTGGCAACCAAGACGATCTCTGACATGCGCACATTGGTCGACTGACGGGAGATATGGAGTCGTAAAAATGACCCTGGATTTAGCCCTGGCCGAAGGTGCATCGACCATATCTTCATTTTGACACAGGTTCCCGAACGTCGCCAAATTTCTAAACATCTGAAGTCTTTATGTAGATCTGAAGACTGTTTCTGACTCCATTGAGTGTCAGAAACTATGTTGGTGCTTGGCGGTCGCTATGCTGCTTGAGTACGAAATTTGCCAGTGCCCATCGGTGTCTCCGATGCATTGGCCGATTCTTTTTGGAACACTGGAATAGCAATCCTGAGGTACACCATCATCGACAGCAACACCACATGAGAACACTGGTGCTTCACTGCCGTATCTGAGGTAGGCCAGATGGTTTTAGGAAAATGGAACTCTCCCGTGATAGATGAGCTACTCACGCTTCATTGGTTATGCGGGTTGGGATATGTACTTCGCATCCCAGAGGACCGTCTATCCCGCAGAGCTCTTTTTGTCCAGTCTTGTGCTGATTGAAAGCGACCTAGAGGTCGTCAGTCTGTGACCTGCCGTCTCCCTGGATGGGGACCCCGGGACTCAACACCAATCAGTAAACTCAGTCGCGTTGGTAACTGCTGCCTTCTCCGGATGGAGACTCCAAGACGAGACAAACCAGTGGTTGGTGACCCCGACAGATGTGGCTATGTTACGCAGCCAATTGCGATCATGCATCAAAGCATCTCCACTGCGAAGCTCCCTCGCTCCCTCTTATATCGATTGGGTCATCTCCAACGCATGGCTCGCATTCCCTTATTGATCAGTGAACGAAGGTGTAGCATCTGGAACTAGTGTACATCGGTACGCGATGTGTAGGTGAAAAAGTGAAACTGAACTGAGCCACGGCCCTTTCTGACAATGTTTTCGCAAGTTGTTCGATTACCTTGAGACACAGGATGACGCATTGACCTTAACTTTACGTTCACTCGGGTTGTTTAAAAGCACCTCTCTTCCAAACGTCCAACTTTGGTTGTTTCTCTAGATCTGTAGGCCACTCTTGACTCTTTTGAGCGGTGCAAACTATGGTGGTACCTGGCGATTAGCGGTGTTCCCTCTACTTTTCCATCCCGGTACTGTACGCCAACTCCTGTGGGCGCGTGCGGGTATACACCGTGCTGTCACACGATGTCAACACGTTCAGTGATATGGGACAAGACTGTCTTCTCTCTCGCCATTCGCCTTCAGTTTTCCTTATTGCCGTGTTGCTTGTAACCTTTCTGTCTGCCTCTGGAAACTCTGAAACGCCTCACGACGTTCAATCTCAAGCAGTGAATATGTAGATGGTATGCACTTTACACCGCGAAGCGTAAATTGCTGTTACAATATCCGGTGAGATCAAACCAATGCATATGGCCAGTCAATCGATGTAGTTGAATTAACCAAGCGGAGCAGTTGTGTAAGTTGCAGTGGTCTGGCTGAAGACCACTTCGCGAAACGTGAAGGCCTGGACAACTTTTGCTGACCTCCAACGCCTATGGCGTCGACCTGACATCCGTTTGTCTGTCCATGGCAGAGTATACCCTGCGGCTATGTGATCCATGCTGCTTTGTGTATCAGAAACGATGCCTCTGCGAGGAGGATGTACGAGAACTTCCTGTGTTTGACCGTCAGCATCTTCGAAGCACCGTCTAGGACCAGGAAGAAGGAGCAACTCACACTTCATTGTTTACGCTGGTTATGACGTGTACTTCACATATCAAAGGGTATACTTCCTCGCAGACCTCTATATGCCCAGTCCTTTGCTGAGTGCATTCGACTGAGGCGGAAAGCGTGTGACCGGCAACGAAATATAGAGCCATGAACCAGTGAACACAGTCGGGTTGAAAACTGTTTCTTCCCTGGATAAGGGACCTCGGGACCACTCATCAATGGTTATTGACACCGAACGGGAAGGCTCAGTCACGAAGTCAATGGCGTTCCAGTATCATAGCTATGGCATTCAGTGCTTAGCTGTTCAGCTTCCGGGCCTCAGAGCAATATATAACACGAACTAAGTGATCGCCTCCGATGCCTAGCTATATCTCCTATGCTCTTCCATTTTCCGGTGACCAAAAATGTCGTAGCTGGAACCAGCCTAGCCTTGGTGCATGCTGATGAGCTAAACTGAATGATTCGTCATGGAGGTTTGGACACGGTACAAACCCGGAAAACAAAGTGGAGAAATTCGCAAGGATCGGCACTCCCTAGGAAAACTTTTCTTTAAAAAAGGGTTCTGTTTGCGACCGACGAGTGAGTCTGGATAAATCTGACTAGCGGAACATAGATCGGGAGCCTGATGACACGAGTTCGGTTGACCATGTGCAGTGATGCTGACGGCAAAATGGCGGAAGTGAGCCTGTCCCAACGACGACGGGATATTGAGATTTTCCGTCAAACCCGAATTGAGGCGCATAACTTTTTCTCATCTGGAAGTAGGAGATATTCAGAAGGGGCAACACATGTTGTTCCGGATTATGACGGATCTGTGTTCTACATCAGAAATGTGCATAGAGAGGTGCGAGGATGAAAAATTAGACAGAACCTTCACGAAGTTCAAGTGCTGAGTTATGTTATGTGCGGAAGCTATCTGAAATTGTTGGAAAAGTGTAGACCAATTGGTGGGCTGTTGAGTGGTTAGCTGATAGTGTTGGGAGCAATAAAGATGGAGAGCGTTGACGGAGGGAGAGAGATGCATGTAGATTTCGAACGACTGTATGTGTAAAAGCTTGATCACTGGCAAAAATGGGATACAATTTTGATGGAAAACTCGGAACCATGGGGGCATGCACATTTACCTTGTGGATTCTAGAGAGTACCTTCGGGATGTACTCAAATCAAGCTGTTTGTCAGGAAGCCTTCAACCTACTTCAAGATGTAGTTTAAATGGGCAGTTTTGCAGCCGGAGGGGGTTCTCGGATTATCAGGATTCTCCGCTTCGGTCTCACCAAATGAGTCCGATTCGGCCGAACATGCATGTATGACGCGTACCAGTAAGCCACCCCTGGAATCGTTTCCCTTGGACTCATATTGTTGACTTCATGTGAGTTGTTTGGCTAGGTTTGATTCTAGGACTTAGGTATACATACACACATCGACAGCATGACATCAGTGTTCAACACCGATGCTTCACTGCCGTAGGACTTTGGAATAAACATGGGTGATAGAGATGGGGCGATATGAGCTCGGACTTAGTTAGGATATACGCTTCGGAAGAGGACACTGGCGCTTACACATTCGGTAGCATTTGACGTCCTTCGTGTCAAGTGAGTTGTTAGCGATGTATAGGTAACCCTTTCCTATCCTTATTTAGATCTAGCCCGCCAAATTCAGCATTCAAGTTCTCCCTATGACAAGACGTATGCGAATTTAGTGACTCAATCCAGGTAACGGTCGAGTTGCGCCTAATTGACGATAAAGAATACACACCCATGATCCTGGGGTTTGACGAAGACTTTAAAATCATCATTAATCAAAGCGAACAAGCTTAGAGCTATGCCAGCACAGGCAGTTGGTTGAGGACTTTCGGATAGTCGCAGGAGGCTGGGAATGTACGAAATGGTGAACGAAGATCGGCAACCGTACGTGGGTCTCCGGGGGACCGAATATCAGACTATACGGCTTTCATTATTAATGCGTTGTCACTTTCCGACCTGGTGCTAATAACGATCTGACACGCGTGATCGGCTTCTAAGGAACCGTAATCATTACTGAACACATAACAGGTCTACTGGCTTCTACAAAAATGTTTATCATTCCAGAAAGTGTTTCCGACCATCGAGGAGTGTTGCCGCATGATTTGAACTCAGTAAGTGCGGTGTGGTCATTCGGAGACATGACCTAACCAGCGAAGAAGCCATTTGAAGTCGGTTGGGGATTGAGCGTGCATTAAGCCCACTGATGTACGGGTGTTTATGTATCATATGATTGCTTCTATTACATGGGTGATGGGTGTACTGAAGACAGCTCCTGTAACTCGCAGTTCTCGGCACTTCCGTCAGGCACCCAGGGAGTTTTCTGCATGAATGCCATCTCGTGCCAGCCACTTTGTGTTGCACTGCCGTGAAAGCCTCGGAGTTTTCAAGCGTTGTACTCCTTAAGAAAATATGCCAACAAGTGGCTGTCGCTGCTGCATTAGCACTAGACGTTGGATATCTTTTGGAACTCAAATACAGTACTGGAGCTTGGTCCCTTTTTCGTGTACACTCCACCTGTCACGAACATCAACCGCCTGTGCAACAGCCGCCAATAGTTCTGATGTAATCACGGCTCTCACATATCGAGCCGGAGCATCTTTAATGGATCGGATACTAGCGAATAACCGTTTCTTTGTAGCACTTGGAGCTGAAATGGGCGTACCATCATCACCGACGCCTGCCCCCGTTTATAGTTGATGTGCTCGTGTCAATTGAACGGGGCTCTGATTCCGTGACATTCATATCCTGTCCGTAACCTGCTGTCTGCCACAAAAAGTTTCGGTATCACCATACACAGTAACTCAGTTCATTGGGTATAATACTTACTGACTACTGTTAGCAATTTTTACCGCTTCGTCCTGTAATCGTGCATTCAAGTGCAGTAGACACCTTTGTGAAACCTGGCGCCCCCCACAGCAACTGTTCACGCAGATTCACCACACCAAAGTTGGGCGTTGAATCTGTAGTTCACTTATCTACTGCAGTTTTGCACGATATCATACTCCGCTGAACTCTGGGCACACCCGAGAAATGCTCTTCCGTTCAGATATCGAAACGCCTAATGGATTAGTGTTTGAATAAGTGTGGAAAGAACACGTAAAAAAGCAATCTTAGAACTGTATCACTAGAGGAAAAACTATCCACCGCTGTAGGCGCCGCTGGAACCCAATGACGGGTTTGTTTGAATACATATGCAATAAACATCGGATCCCGGTTAAGTTAGGTAAAACATCCCCACAGACTCAACAAACAATTCATCTTAAAAACCTGTTAGAGCGCAGCTCTAACACAGCTTGGTTACCAGCGACGACACCTTATAGACGTATAAGTTTCAAGGGTTTGATTTGGCTGTAGATTCAAGGAAACTTCTACTTATAATTCGACGCAGGGGGCAGGAAACTACACTTCCATCGAAAGTGAGTAATACAGGAAACTGACTGTCCATCGAGGACCAGTGTCTGGACCGCTCGGCCGAACATCCAGTAGAAACAATATGAGATCTATTGTGTCTGTGCCCTTGTCTTCTATTCGGTTGGTTTGATTTGCGTCTGGCGCTCTTTGGAACTGTCTTCAGTTTCTGAAGTAAGCTTACTTTGTCCTGCTTGGAGACGTCTTCGGCCTACAGAAGCAGATGAGCTCTCATCCATGTTTAAAGGTGGCGTTCCAAGTCGACCGCCAGGAAGGGAACATTCCAGTTATCTAGGATGAGTGTTGCATCTTACGTTCATTTGCTTACTACACCCGTGTGCTTATTCATTTCTGCCTGTTTTGTCCCGTCACGGCCATCGTGCCTGCCATCCGCCTTGCCACACTGGCCATCCCGCCCGAAACTGGTATGCTAGAATGTGTCACCGCACCTACTTACTCATCCGCCTTCATGCACCGCCTGCTCGGTCTGCTCTGACATGTGCCGTTATTCAGATCCACGGGGGTGACCTCGATAGGGAACCGATACCAACGAACCAACCTTCCATTCGTCTTTACCTAGTGTGTGGACTTTGACGCTACGCTGTGTTGATCAGTGACAGAACTGTGCACTTGTCGATACTGTGAGCGTGAGCATTTGAGATTTGCTGTGTGGTTATGCCTGCCAGCATGTAAGTAGTACCGTAGACTTTTGAACTCAATTATTCCTTTTGACAATCGGGAGTAGTCAAACGTACGCTTGACACACTTCTGTGTGGGAATTCACTGATGAGTTTATTGCAGCACCCGCACCTGGGTAATTAGACTGAGGCACCTGGGACTTCAAGTTATTAGCCTCTCCCATCATCACGTGTATCGTAGCTGCTCTGTTGTTACGACATCACTGCGGGGGCGTGGAAGTTCACCAGAATTAGGAAGAATTTTGTTCACGCAGAAGGTTCGATGTTTTTTACGTTACCCACCTTAGCAAAACCCCGATTGCCGACGATGCACACTACATTATTCCTCCATTTCAAAAATGCTTTTCTAGTAGCTTGGAAATCTCAGTACGGGCGCCACAGAAATTTGCCGATATTTTCTATGCCTTCTATTTTCATGCGTCTGGTCAGGTGAAACCATCCGAAAATTCCTTGCTTCGATGAAGTTGCCCGGTTTCTCTTTTCGATGATGGAGTAACCACTGAAAAGAGCCCCCGGCCGAAAGTTTCGTGGGGATTTTCCGGAGAAGACTAGTCAGTCTATACGGTGGCAAAAAATCCGTCCAATCAGATCTTAGCGAGGTGTGAAGATCGGCCGCCTCTTTCGGTCCGAAATCAACCTCTCTTTGGCACTTCCAGTTCCCTTGTAACCTGATCGGTTGTTAACCCGAAGAACCTGGGTTCACAGATAAGTTCACGTATTTCGGTAGCTCCATTAACGGCGAAAGACGAAATCAGTGCAACCTTGTGAGTATAGAAGTTGGTCCTTTTCGCGAATCCATAACCTACCGTCCGCTCAAATTTGCCGGAATCCCCTGCAAAGCAAATCCCTGTGTACCGCATCCTCCCAGATATGTTGAGTGCGGAACACCGCAGAACGCCTCATGGCTGACCGATATTTCGCTTGCAAGCGTGTAATAGAATTCTCACAAAGTTCGTCAAAGCACCACAATCTGGTGCGAAAACCAGAGCATAGTGTACATTTTTGTCAATTTTGTGGATGTAACAACCTAAAATCAACGCTAGTATCAGCGGGCCGTGCACGACGCTTAGGATGGTTAGCTGCACACGTCCGCATTAATAATCGAGATCTGCTATTGAATTCGACCATTAAACTGAAAAGCGTGGGATATTTGCAAGATACCCAGCTGACTTACCCAGCGACTTACAACTTACTCACTCGGTCTTCTACGTCGAAAAAAACACTGTCGGGCCACAAGCCCACCTATTGTTTCCCCAGTTTTTTTTTAAATAAGGCTAGACTGCATTGCAAGCTCAGCAAGCACTGTGTATTGATTGTAGCGGATCGTTTAAAGCGTGTACTTAATCCCATCACAGCAAACAATGAGGGTGGAACTCACTGTGATCACTGTAATGGTTCAGACGGCAGCACTGAGAGTGGACGACTACAGCACTGTGTTTAATCATGTTAAGCTACACAAGACACGAAATACCTCAATGGTTAGAGCGCGAATTTGCTGACCGGAAGGTCCGTGTTTGAAACCCGGCCTCTGCATCTCGACTTCTGTCTAGGCTTGGGCAACCTGACAGTATCCCAGCCCTGGTGCTTCCTTCAGGGTGGCATGGCAGATATGCACCGAAAGAATGTTACAGATGAACGATTTATATTTAAAAGGACAAGATACGAACCTTTAATTAGTACCTTGTATTTTAACGGCACCAGTTAACGACTTTCATCACAGAGATTACGCTCAGCCGTGACCTACACGCATTCCTATACACGTACCATGACCAATCACACTAATTCGTCTAAAATTCAGGATCTAACAAAAGCGCGAACTAGTCCCGAGGTTAGGACAAAATGAACTCGATCGACCAATACACAGGTACTTGGGCTTTCGGATTTCGTTGAGTAGTTCACTGGTGATGATGAAGTTATTCCTCTCCTAGTATCTATTTACACAATGCGACGGAACTCAGCTGATTTGATTCTGTTGTTCAGCCGTTTATGCATAAGAAAGAGAAACCCATGAATATTACGCATCTGTATTGTATCGTAAAAAAATAAGACGAGAAGAAGTATCAAATTGGATAGAAGCGTGTGGTGGAAATGCAGCAGCAAATACGGCAGGAAACGCATCATTGTCCCTGAATAAGCGATACCATGTGTTTCTCAATCAGACGTTGACTAGCACGCGACCGCCGTCTTACAGCGAAGTCCAGCGCAGACCAGCCGTCCGCATTAGTTATGGTTATATCAGCACCCCAGTCCAATAATAAAGATACTATGGCTGCATTGTTGTGGTAAGCAGCGAACATGAGCGCAGTATTACACAGTTCATCCGACAGATTAATCGGGAAACCAGCTCGCAGCAGGTAGAGGACCACATCGTAATGGCCCCTGCAGGCGGCAAGCAGAAGACCATTCTCACCATTATCGCCGGCTAGTAGCATATTGGCACCATGATAAAGCAACAGCTCGACCGCACCCTTCTGTCCGTTAGCACAAGCCCACAACAGAGGCGAAAAACCCTAGAAGTGAAGAAATAGCAAAGGAATGATGGGAATCTCACGAATGACACCTGAATCTTATCGACCATGAGAAAAGTGGTCAACACGAGTTCAGAAGGCGAAAACTCAAGTATGGGTCCATTCGTTTATAGGCCGGCACGGCGTGGAGGAAGTAAAAAGCTAGAGTTCATAACTGGACAGTTTTTTTAATACACTAGCTCAAGAAATTACGGGTGACCTGCCAAAAGTCAAGCAGAAACTGCGGAACAATGCAATACTGAAATCGAGACTTTTGTTCCTGTTGTCCCTTAATGCGCTGTATTCTTGTGGCTGCCTGAGTGAAGTGTGGGAAACTCAAACGCTTGGAGTGGCCAGATTCACAAAGTTCGATATTCTCATGTGGGGCATTTTTCGCAATCCCTTTAACAATCACCGACTGCCAAAGTCCAGAATGACTGCATCATTCCGTGGCATTACTAAGTTATACTCATGCAGCGTTTTGAGCAAACGTTCTCGAGTTTGAGAACTACGACTGCTTATTAGGCTAGTAAAACCATCCCATCCTTGTGCAGGAAACCGTTAGATATTGAATTCTTCGACCTGTTCTGTATTCGTTCTAGATACTTCTAGCGTTTGCCGGCAGAGCCACAAGCGAACCATGGATGTTTTCGATTCCTTAAGCATCTTTCAGTATACGGGAACAGTGAACTGTACCTTTATACACCGTCAGGGAATCATCATCATCATTGTCAGTTGTAAGAACCGCGTACTCGTCGTACAGTGGTTGTAGCTGCCACGGTTTCGTTCACCGATTATTTGCGGAGGTGGGGTAGGTAGCTGCGCATTGGAGGCGGCAGCTGACAAATCGGTGCGTAAATACAGCACTGTCAGTGGACTGTTAAGTGGGGGAATGGGGAAGGGAGCTATGAATTGAATGCAATAGCTTGGGTGCACGAGCGCCATTGATGGCGCGATTGGGCCATGTCTGACAATGTCTCCAACTATTGATGTGGCCCGTCTCGGGGTCCCCATCCAGGGAGACGGCAATGACCAGCGCAGCTGTTTTCTGGTAATGGCTTTTATGCTTCGCTGTCAAGTCATTGTTTGACCGCCTCTGGCTCGTTTCCCTTTGACCGTCAGGGAATCTTGTATTCTGGCCATTTTGTGAGACGCACATATAACCTCAAATGGTGAGTGTAAACTCCCCGAGAAGAGAGAATTACTTGGGCACAGGGTTTACCTCAAAAAACACCATACCATCCTTCCGATCTTGCGCATAACCTCCTTAGCTCTTACTGTCGCATTTGTAACATCTAGGAGCACTACACGATTTTAGCACACATCCCGAATGAAAATAGGAGTGAAAGTCGCTGGAGCGCTTCTAGTCACAACAGTATTTATGATGAGCTGGCATACACTTCCAGATTTGCCTATCGGAGCGAACTACGCATAGTGGTAACACCACATACCGGTTGCGCCGCGCCGCCCGTGCATTCAACTGATCGTTTAGTATCCGGAAAATAAGACTGAACGGTGAATAGAAGGGGAATTCCAAAGTCATCATCATGCCCAATTGATGGTCAATAATTGTAAATTCAGGGAGAGACGACCGAACAGTTGAAAGTCACAGTGTATGCGAACGGTCACCTGATGGCCCGTAGCACTCATAAGACGTACTCAATGTACACACACGGCCAGCTGATGATGGACAGACATCAACCCGACCTGTAAAACGAAGGCTACAAAAAGTCACTTGAAGCACCTTTGTAGGCATGGTGTCCCGGATGGTCAAGGTGGGTCGTTTGCTGAAGTACACATGAAATGCACATGAAGTACGATACAATCAACATAGCACAATGCACGCGGTGTAGGTGAAGGTTGACAATGGAAAATAAAGGCATTTGGCAATCCCAACCAGGGGGTTGAGGTGGCGAACCAAAACCCTTACAGATTTAGATGGGGACTGCCTACCATCCCAAACACTACTTATAAGCATATGCATACAAGCAGTGTTTTGAAAGACGACTTGACGTAGCTGAGGAAGGCGCACCTGCGAAAATCAACAATCACTTGCGAGTTCTGATGTTAACTGGCCGGAAACAAGATCCCTCAGACGGAAATTTTAATTTTCATTTGGGATGTTAATCAAGTATGTTCCTTCACAAGGCACTATTCAGAGGGTCGGCGACAAAAGCTGGCAAGTTGACCGGAGGCTCAACTGAATCTTGTTTATCATGTCCTTCAGCTTATGGTATCCGTCTTAAATTCGGGAGCTCATAATGCTGTTCCCTTAAGTGTTGCATTTTGGTTTCCCTAAACGATGTGATGCTATTAGAAATGCATCGGACACCTCAAGTGAACCAGAGAAAGAATGCTGTCTTTTTCACCAACATGAGCGAAGAAGCCAACGCGTTATTTTTCAATGGCAGACATTGATTCGGTTGAAATGCAATGCAAAAGTTTCACTGAAACTTTGATTATAATTATATTTGCAGTGGGACGTACGAGGTTGCGGAACAAGTCTATGATACTTCGATCCTACTAAATGCTTCCACGGACGCGTTCAAACTTTATATTGTTCCTGTTCAAATTTACGACTTCACGCCGCTCCGAAATGACGGCTTCTACATTGTGCTCGCCAGCTATCGTAGAAAAATACCCGAGGGTCGTCGGTTTGCTCATCAGGCTGTTTGACGAACTAAAACTGACGGAGTCTTAACCACGCCGTCCAGTTTTTTATACTTAACTAATTTCTGTGGAAATCTGGCGAAAGTGCGTCGCTAGATTCCGGAGCATCACGCCCCTAACTGAGTTCGAATACATATGGTTTCTTTGTAATAATAGTTTGCATAATAGCTTGTCCACTTATGGGATATTTGAATCTGGAAATCGGTTTAGTGGCACTCATTTGTTTTACTGTTCACAGTTCAGTTAAAGTTATTGGGGATCCTGTGGTTCGTGGTTTTTCAGGTTGCTTATTGGTTAAGATTTGGCTAGGCGATCAGCAACCGTAAAAATACAAACTGAGTGACTCAGGGCGAAGATGCATGATAAGTCAGCAACTTAGATGTGTTTCCCCATACTACATATGGTCGAAAGCACTACGCTTTTCTAATATATAAGGCCGTTGGAAAATATCACCAGTATTATGCAGAAATAATTAATGATAAGATTGATATAGAGATCTTCAGACTAGGGACTAACGACAGCCACGCGCCAAACCGAAAGGTAGGCTCTGTATCTGTCTCCAGACGAGTAAACAGCAGCGGACATACGGATGAGCTAGACTGTTAAACGGACGGTTGTTATGTATGTCAATTCTCAAAAGGGTTTATCTTACGATGTGGGTTATGTTCCAGAAATCGGGATAGGCGGAAATCGTATAGTTAACCTCCTGAAATCTTCATCGTTCGCTCGTTACTATCACGTCTAGATACTCAGGTGCAGGAGCCGTAATTAATGCAGATGCCGACAGGACCAAAATAGATTAATCTGTCTCCCACCATTCGATCCTATTGAAAGTGGAGTCATCGTAAAGAGGGCTGTGTCATGGAGTGCCCATTCAGGTTGCTTATCCTGTTCTACCCTTCCTTTTATTGCACAATCTGTCTCATGTAGCGTAACAGGTTTTCGAGTGACTCAAGTGTATAAAATTAATGTTGGCTGGTGCTTGCACTTTGTTTTTGAGACCAAAACGGCTGACTCCTCGAAACAAATTTTATAAACAGTTTTGACAAATGTCACAGACAGGGTCGCAGTATACCATGGTGTGATAGCTTACGAAAGACGCTCGGCAACCAAGTAACCCCATCACATCTCAAACTCAGATTCAGTTATGCTGAAACTGTCTAGGGGATGGCTAGTAAAAAGAGGCCCACCACTTTGGAAGAAGGATTAAACGTGCTTTAGAGGACCAAACCTATATAGTAAAGTATATCATCCGGAGCCAGACCTGATACTGAAGAGACCGAAGCGATTCCCTGTACAAGAATTGTCTTTCACAGCTAATAAGATTAAATGTCTTTAGCGAACTACACTCATTTGCAAACAAATTTGGTTTTGCGAGAGACTCACCTGGAACCCAGCTGAATCTCTCGTTTGTTTCTAGGCAACCGAATGTGCTGCACCAGGCCGCCTCATTTTTCAGTTGGCACGATAATCGAGATATCACGATACATGTATAGACGTAATACACTACTCATAAGGTTTCTGAAGTTGGGCTGTCGAAGAATTTTCAGCAGCCTTATGAGTAGTGTATTACGTCTATTAAATGTCTTGTTTGACCCTGCCAAGAGAGAACGAGACATTCACAAATATACTGACTATAATCCTAGTTGAACGCGTCCAACGAATAGCACAAAATTAGGTGTGTAACCGATGATAATTATCACCTTTAGGGAGGTGAATTGAGATGGAATGGGCGAAAGAATAAGCGAATCTCTATGACATTTGTCAGCCGAATATCCATTTCAAGAGTTTGAAGTAGGTCAACGAGTTCTCGATCATTTAGTATGTTATACCAGGTAAAACCCTATATTTGATTTTATACCCGCTTACCAACCTTCCATCATTTCGACTTTTCGAACGTAACAATAACGGTACCCGAGTTACTGAGTGATCCTCACATGTAACACCTGTAGCCCTCAGCATTCAGTCCGTGGTAAGAAATATTAGGACGCACCGCGTGATTTTATAAAAGTATCGGATTTTTTCTAAAGTATTTTATTCTTATGCCACTTGAAACAATAGATTAACATATCCGTATAACCACGCATTACGAATGAAGGGTGATTAACAAAAAACAAGTGATTTTTATAAGGTGCATAAGTTGGCTGACCAGCAACGGAAAGGTTTAGTGTATTATTTACATAGTTGTGGTAAACTCATATCACAAACTGATTCATACGTGACTACGTTGCCTTAGCAGCGAGTGGTGAATAAACGTCAAAAGATATACTAGGCTCTGTTAGGCCATCGTGTACAGGTACAACAACAAGCCAATCATATCCCCGTATGGAACCTGACCTCAAACGAAAATCGAAGCCATGAAGGGTTTTATTGTGCACACGTCTTCGGGATGTTCAAATACAGTTGTGCGTCAGATGACGTATGGTTGCCACTAGACGAAGTGGTGGAAGCGGCAGACCGAAAAAAGCAGTAGAATCAAACGATTATATTATTGTAATGGAGGCTGTAGAGAATTGTGCACCAGAAGAATGTCCGGTGTATGGCCTAAGCACTATGAGCCTTCTAACAGATCTACCACTTTCTACAAAAGGTTGAAAGCATAGAGGGAGAAGCGCATTTGATAATCCGAGAAGTTAACTGACAAGGAGATATGCACTGACCAAGAGAAGTGCCGAATAACAAGGACTTACCTGGTTATCTTGTAAATCCAAAGAATAAGCCCGATTCTCAATTTCTCTTTGAAGAAGCAGAAGTTCACCCTGTGCAGCCATCTGAAACATGGTCAAGTCCCTTGATTCTGCGGGTGCGGACGTTTGAACATTTCGTCTCTGGACGTTGGTCAGTACGGTGGAAATTTTGTTGGGCGAGCGACCTGTGGGTCGGGTAACCTCTGCCTTCGTCAGAAACTCTGGGGGTGGAACGATGGGTTTGAAGGGCATTCTATTTGAACCAGTGAAGTTAACATGAAACTGAAAGGAAAATGCGGGAGTTGAAGTAAAACTGACCAGCTGTCAAGATTAAATGTCAGATATGAGATGTGGAAACCTGTGGAGGCAGTAGACACTGCAAGTTGCTGGTGAGACTCGCCGCTTAGACGACAGTATTTTGCCGAGTAACTCGATTTTCCATACATAAAGTGGACCGCCGCGAAATAAATGAGTACTCTGCTGGGGCGTGAGTGAGTTCGATTCGAGGTCCTGCAGTAAGAGAAAAAAAACCGAATACGCAATCCTCTATCCACAAAGTGGCTGCGAAAGCCACGCCAGAGAAGGGTTCGACAGTCAGAAAGACGAGCACAGGAATGGCCACGTGGACACGGGTATCCATGAATTAGACAAGTAACCGCTCAGATGACCTTCCCCAAACTCCGCTCCCTAGGACCCCAAGTCAAAGCCGTCTAATTTGAGTGGTCTTCAAGTAAAGCGGCCACTTCAATTTGGATTTTCTAATCTTACCGAACCACTCTTACAAGCTTATCAGAAAAGTCCAATCACACTATTAACCACACTCATGGCAAATTATTTCGCTAAGAAAGCAAGGTGTCTGGTTTTTCTCAGCCTGTATCCTAACATTTCCCATGAAAAAAACGACACGAGAAATGCCTGGAACGATTTCCACTAAATGAACATTTCTACAGTTATCATTCTCTAGTCATCCTGCGAATTAGTGTTCCGCGGTTAAAATCGAGTGGAATTAGCAATGGAAAATTACGATGCTCCGGAGAGTTTATTTGATTTGCACCGAGAACACAGTAATACATCAGTGGCTCTTTTCGAGACTCTAAACCGGATCAGAACGCTATTTGGCGCCTCACTGCGACCTTCCAGGACTCTTCAGGCCTGTGCTCACAGCTCGAGCTACTGTAGAGGTGACCCTTCAAACACCGGATGGAGAAAACTGCAGTAATCATGCATTCATCCATTCAAGCGTTTCCATTCCACTTCTGGAAAGCCGGATTGTCGGATACCGAGTTCGATCTGAGATAGTGCTCTGTAGAGAAACAAAGGTGAGAATGCCATGGCCAAGAACAATGGTCCTGCTTAAAAGCACAGATAGGGATTCACGGATTACTCCTGTTGGAACTTTCGCCGTTGGTGAGTCCTGCTTCATAGCTAGTTTTCACTAGCCAGCATTCGCCTGCAGCGGTCCCCTGCCTGTATGCATTGTAACCGTCTAGGTTTCCACTTTGTTTGCGGCGCCGCCATGCTTCCTCAACTTCCTCGGATGCTTCGACAAGTTCTGGCATCGAATCCGTTGCGGAGACTGAATTGTACCGTAATATGACGATTTGTGTACCTTCGTGACCCAATAAACTACACTCAGGATCTAACTTTGACACGCAGAGCTTCCCATACAGGGTTGGTCAACGGACAGGGGTCTGGCGAACACAAAATCCTGATCGTCCAGGTTAGGGGTTGAAACACTAAGGCGATTTGTTATCTAGAAACTAGTACTACTGTGGTAGTATACCGATACCCAACCGCTGCCTTGCGGTTAGGCTTTTGAGCCAAAGACTTTTATTAAGGATCTTATGGTCCTCTTGTCTATGTATCGGTGCCCTAACAGTATCCTAGCCAGTGTACAGCTTCACAACCAGAAATACCCTCATACCACACCGATCGTCGCGCGGTGCCATCAACCGGGGGGATCAAGTTTATGCACACGTCAAAGCCAAAAAGACTATTGCTGAGGTGTTCTTTTGTACACTGTAGTCCCTCTCTACTCCCACATCCCGTTGAGTATTATCTCTGCATGTTCTAACACTAGGACTGAGAGGAGACTGGGTCTTACCGTGGTGTGACTTTTCGCATACCCCCGTGACCCACTGAGCTATTACTGGGAGGTATCTGTACGACACTTAGAGTCTCCCAAACCAGGTTTGCCATTGGTTATAGGTCTGACGAACAGTCTCCTCGTCCTCCAGGTCGGGGATTGGAACATGTATGGCGCATTGTTCTCTAAATATGATAACGCACTTGCATTTCCCGCCAAACACCGCTGCCTTGCGCTCAGGCTTTGGTTGAGGACACTAATCGCCCTAGGAGTATCCCAGCCCATGTACTATCATGAACTACACACATACAACTAAACTCATGTCACATCGGCCGTCGCGTGGTGCCATTAGCCGTGTCGCCCTACTTGCTGCATCCAGCAGAGCGGGTAACCGAAAATATGCTACTGCTGACGCCTCTCCCCATCTCCCCACCCCATTCATAACTCTCTCCTTGTAGGCCCAGCAGTTAGGACTAATGACTACGTTTGTCCTGCATCGGTTTTGCAAGCAACATTTACGCATCATCCGGCGCCGACATCCTCAGCCGTCTAGAAATCAATCTTAAAGCCTCGATGCCGTCTATCTGGCTGCCTTCAATGTCCGCACACTGAAGCGAGCAGGACAAAAGGTGCTCTTGCTCGTGAAACACTGACTCGAAAGCAGCAAGCGGCCTGGTAGGTGCTAGAACAACGTCATACGTACACTCTGTTATATACTAACGTTGTGTTAAACTGTTTACTTGCTATTCATTAAACTAACTGTGTTTCCTAATGTTTTAGCTGATGTACTGAAATTGTTAGAAGATTACAGCCTATCATTCGACAATTCTCCTTCTCTATTTCTGGCTGAATCATTCGAGTGCACAACAATTTAATCTTCTAACAAAATACAATGGAACGATTGTTTCGACCAGATCGGTTTGACGCCGATCCCCAATCCTCTTCTGCTTCAGAACAATGGATCCATTGGCACGAAACGTTTACTAATTTCCTCTCATGCATCGAACTCCCAAACGTTGACAAAAGAAAACTTCTGGTAAATTTTCTTTCTCCGTCCGTCTATCAACATGTTCGTGAATGTACTACTTACGAAGACGCCATCCAGACGCTCGGAACGATGTACATTAAACCCACAAATGAAGTGTTTGCTCGTCACGTGCTGGCTACTACCAAACAAGAACCGGGTCAATTAGTCGACGCATTCCTGCAAAAATTACGTTCCCTTTCCAAGGACTGCAATTTTCGAGCGGTTTCTGCCGATGAGCATCGGGATGAGGCTATTCGAGACGCTTTTATCACAGGTTTACAGTCTAATTCGTTGATGTCAATCGTTGATGTTATGGTGAATAATATCCCACTTCATGCTCTTATCGATACTGGTAGCTGCGAAAGTTACATTTCTTCTGACTTCGCATTGAAGCATGGTTGGACAATAACATCCTCTAAGAGCGCTATCTCGATGGCTTCAACGAATTTATCTTGTGTTACTAGCGGTCATCTTTATGCTACCGTGCTGTACAAAAGCACACGATACGAAGGTGCCAAACTCTCGCTCTTTTCCAACTTGTGTTCAGACGTCATTCTTGGCCTAGATTTTCTCAGCCAACACCAAAGTGTGGTCATACAATTCACGGGTAAACGGCCCCCATTCGCCGTATGCACACTGAAAGCAGCGGCTTTATTTTAATTACCTGGACGGTACTGGACATCGTAATGAAAACAGGATAGTTCAAGTCTCCATCTCCCGATTTTGTCATTTTTCACTTTGCCTTTGTGCTGTTTATCGTACATAAAGGCGACTGATCGTTGTCCGTGACAAGTGTGAAGTAATTGCCAATCAGGTAGTTTCTCCATTTTCTCAGGGCTTCAACAATCGCGTACGCTTCCTTCTCGATTGCTGAATGATGACGCTCACTGTGTGACAGAGTGCGTGAAAAGAAAGCTACCGGGCGCCCGTTTTGGTTGAGAGTGGCCGCAATGGCTATCTCGGAAGCATCGGTTTCCATAACGAGTGGACGAGTGTAGTCTATGGTGAACAAGGCGGCCTTTTCCAAATCGTGTTTTAGAGTATTCAATGCAGCTTGTACGCTATCTGGAATGGGAAAGATCTGATTGTGGACGATTGGATGAATTTTATCCGAAAAACTTGGGATCCAGTGTGCGTAGTATGCCAGCATTCTGACCAATCTTCGTTGTGAACGGATGTCACATGGATGAGGCAACTCCCGTAGGGCTCGAAAACGTTCAGGGTCTGATTTAATCATACCGTGAGATATTTCGTATCCTAGTAATAGTACTTTCGCAGTAGCTATGATGCTCTTTTTCTGGTTAAATGTAATACCGTGACGTTTTGAGGCCTCAAGGAATTTCTTCAAATTTCGATCATGTTCCTGGGCATCGCGACCACACACGGTAACATTGTCAACATATGCGGATGTATCTAGCATATCTTCCTCGTGTATGATGTTGTCTATGGTGCGTTGAAAGCAGGCCACACCATTAGTGACTCCGAACGGAATGCGGCGAAATTGAAACAGTGTACCACATGCCTCGAATGCAGTATATGGCTTGTCTTTGTCGGGAATGGTGGTACGTACTTTGAAGGTCTAGTGTGCTAAACACCGTGTAATGGGAAACCTTCTCTACAAGTTCGTCCACCTTCGGCAGAGGATACACATCAAGGTACGTGAAGCGATTTATGGTTTGACTGTAATCGATGACCATGCGCTTCTTATGCCTTTCATTTGTAGTAACGAGAACCTGGGCCGGCCAAGGAGAGTCAGACGGTTCAATAATGTTGTCTGTTAGTAGCTTCCGAATCTCCGTCTCGATAAATACCGTATCCGCGCGAGAGAAACGAAGATATTTTGTAGCAGTCGCAGTATACCCAGGGGCGAGCTTATCAAACAAAGAGGGAGCATTGACTTTCGCTGCTTTCAGTGTGCATACGGCGAATGGGGGCCGTTTACCCGTGAATGGTATGACCACACTTTGGTGTTGGCTGAGAAAATCTAGGCCAAGAATGACGTCTGAACACAAGTTGGAAAAGAGCGAGAGTTTGGCACCTTCGTATCGTGTGCTTTTGTACAGCACGGTAGCATAAAGATGACCGCTAGTAACACAAGATAAATTCGTTGAAGCCATCGAGATAGCGCTCTTAGAGGATGTTATTGTCCAACCATGCTTCAATGCGAAGTCAGAAGAAATGTAACTTTCGCAGCTACCAGTATCGATAAGAGCATGAAGTGGGATATTATTCACCATAACATCAACGATTGACATCAACGAATTAGACTGTAAACCTGTGATAAAAGCGTCTCGAATAGCCTCATCCCGATGCTCATCGGCAGAAACCGCTCGAAAATTGCAGTCCTTGGAAAGGGAACGTAATTTTTGCAGGAATGCGTCGACTAATTGACCCGGTTCTTGTTTGGTAGTAGCCAGCACGTGACGAGCAAACACTTCATTTGTGGGTTTAATGTACATCGTTCCGAGCGTCTGGATGGCGTCTTCGTAAGTAGTACATTCACGAACATGTTGATAGACGGACGGAGAAAGAAAATTTACCAGAAGTTTTCTTTTGTCAACGTTTGGGAGTTCGATGCATGAGAGGAAATTAGTAAACGTTTCGTGCCAATGGATCCATTGTTCTGAAGCAGAAGAGGATTGGGGATCGGCGTCAAACCGATCTGGTCGAAACAATCGTTCCATTGTATTTTGTTAGAAGATTAAATTGTTGTGCACTCGAATGATTCAGCCAGAAATAGAGAAGGAGAATTGTCGAATGATAGGCTGTAATCTTCTAACAATTTCAGTACATCAGCTAAAACATTAGGAAACACAGTTAGTTTAATGAATAGCAAGTAAACAGTTTAACACAACGTTAGTATATAACACATAACACGTTATGTCACCCCGGCATCACGCGGATGCTTCATTTCGTTCGCTCGAAAAATTTGCCGTTTTCAATCGAGGATGTTAAGGCGATTACAAATCAATGTAGTGTTTGTTCAGAATTGAAGCCTCGTTTCCTCAATCACCCTTTTAGCAATCATATTAAACCTACACAACCGTTTGAACGCGTCAGCGGCGATTTTAAAGGCCCACTTTCATCGACTTCCCACAACAAATACCTTTTAATAATGATCGACGAGTACTCCCGTTTCCCATTCACCTTCGCGTGTACGGATGTGTCCTCATCCACCGTGATCAAGTGTTTTATTCGGTTGTCCTCTTTGTTCGGAATGCCATCATATGTCCATTCTGATCGTGAAGGAACTTTCATGTCAGGTGAAGTGCAAAGGTTTCTTCACGACAGGGGTGTGGCAACCAGTCGAACTACCCCATACAATCCTTGCGGTAACGGACAATTTGAACGGCTTAACTGTACTCTATCACTCTGGCGTTGAAGACCCAGATAGGAAACTCCAGGACAGCGAAAATCGTCTGAACACGTGGTGTCCACCAAAGAACCAGCCCCGGAGCCAAATAGACTAGATTCGCTTCAACTGTTGGTGGGAATGATTCATCACTGTCCGCCGCTTCTTATGGAATGCCTGTGTGGAATCCAATCATGAAATTGTCCGTTGCGCCACTCACAGTAGTTTTTGGATTTTCGCAGTACATGCGCCTCACTCAATCCCTGAGAATCCCACATACCCATAAATCAAATTAACTTATCAGAACCGGTTCCTCCAACGTCTATCTACTGGACGTTATCGGTCAATGGAAACAGATATCCAAAGCTGTACCCGAAGCCGGAAATTCTTCCTTCGGTACAATCCAGCCAATCTCTTCCCGGGATTGGATCGCTAACAGGATACAACTTTGCCGGAGTTCTGTCCATGAAAGATTAACAACGGCCACAACCACAATCCAAGTCAACGCGTCATCCCACGCTAGGAAAAACTGAGCGGCTGCGCAGACCGGGAAACTTGATGGACCCAGATGCTCAAAGTGGAAGCGAAAATGCTGGAAATGTTTGCTGGTTGTTTTACTTGATCCGTTCGGCAGATCCTGGAAAACAATGAATAATAATAACAGTCAATCGGCTGAAATACAACTTCGGTGCCGAACTGTCACAAAACCCGAAAGACGCATTAGGGCTGAGATACTGGCGGGCTGCCCAACCCTAGACAAGAACACTCGAGGCACCAAGGTTGGATTCAAACTACGGACCTTCCCGTCAGTAAGTTCGCAACCTAACCACTGAGCCATCTCAAACTTGGTCCTGGAAATCCCCTTGTCGGTGAGAACATTAAGGATCACAGTGGCTCCGCGACAACCAGCGGAGGAGAACGTTTGGGCCGCTGGCCAGAATAATTATGTTTGCCCTGTTTCTCAAAGCGGTCCATCGTTCGTTGTTAAATCGTTCTTCCTCGTTGTAGCTCGCAGTGTCGAAGTTTTGGGTGGATAAAGCCTAGATTATGGGCCCTCGGTCTTTTCCATTCTTACCCTGGTTGTCGCCGCGCTCCATTCCTCGCCAAACACAACAATACTTCAAACAATAATTCCATCAGCCACCTGCTACTTCCCATCCGGACCACCGGTCTTTGACAGAAATTGAACTGTGAATATGGAGCCCCCTTCAACCTCACAGGTGTTCGAATATATGTCCCTACTCAAGCGTCACCGTACTCTTAGTCACCACGATCTTCCACCTGCTCTATTCAAAGACGGCAGTGAATTCCTTGGTCAGCGCCTTTCTAACTTAGGCCTACTTTGGAGTAAAGCACCATCCTAGAGAACGGGGGTGGGGCGATAATTGTGCTTGTCTTCAAAGGGGCATCCGCAGTGAATATAGTAACCAAAGATGTCAAATTGACTGCCACGGTAACAAGACTCCTGAGGTCGCCGACTCCTCATAACATTGTCACTTATAAATGCTCTATATGCCTCCTGCCGTGGACGCCTACGTGTCTACGGCAAATCTTCCCCTGCGTTCACCACATCCAGTGGTGACAAGCAAGGGTGTCCTCTGTCGCCCTTTTTCTTTAACTTCGTTATCGATGTGCTCCTTTAGACCTCTTTACCTGCCTCTAACATCTCGGGTGTCGAAATACTCCCGGGAAGTTCGCTCAGTGACATTGAGTTCGCCGATGATATTGCTCCCTTCGGAACAGACACTTTAAAAATGCAATCAATTTTAAATAACCTAAACAACTCTGCTGCATAGTTCGGTAGGCGCTTCGCATCTGTGAAAAAGTAAGGTGCTGCTACAAGATTGGGTGGAATCTAACCCTAACCTCAAGCCCACAGGTGAACCGGTCGATGTGGTAGATAGATTCGTTTACACTGGCAGCTGCATAGGTCCCGGCAGGGTGGCAAATGACAAGATCATTTCCCGAACTGGGAGGGCCAGAGTAGTGTTTGTGGCACCGAAGTGACATCAGCTTCACTGTCAAGAATTGAGTGTACAGTGCCGCGGTCAAATTTGTCCTATTTTATGGATCAGATGCGTGGCCGCTTCGTACGGAAGATCTTCGGAGACTCTGTATTTTACCATCGTTGCCTCCGTAGCGTTGCGCGGATCTGATGGGAACACCAGGTCAGTACTGCTGAAGTTTTTATGGAGGTTCACTCTCCCACGAAAGATAGAGCTCTCCTCGCCCAACGTTGTATCGAATAAGGGCGACCGAGAGGCGGTTAGCACATGACTTGGGAATGAAGCATGGAAGTCTTCACCAGCCAACTGAGTCGCGTTGGTAACTGCCGCCTCTCCGGATGGGGACTGCGGGACGGGACAAACCAATAGTTAGTGACCCTGACGGATATAGCTGTCACACAGCTAGCGGAAGCCTTGCATCAAAGATATCATCTTCATTGCGTAGCTTTCACTTCCTGTCAAATTGGACGAAGATCTATTGGCCGTCAGTTGATGGATCGAGCCGCCGCTTCCAGTGCACGGCTCTCATTCCCTTATCCTCATTGTGCTCGGTGGACGAAGCTGTAAAAGCTGGAATGAATGCACTTCGGTGCACGGTTTGTGAGCTGGAAAACCGAACTGAACTGAACTAAGCCGGCACGCGAAACCCTAACCCGTAAGCACCGCCCGGGATTTCGACCGGGTAGAGGCCGCATCGACCACATTTTCACACTACATCTGGTAGCGCCATAGGTACAAAAGACCCACACTATTGGTGTTCAATGACTTCAAAACGTGCATCAGTCCCATCGATCACTCAGTGTTTCTAACCACTCTCGCCCAATGGTGAATGCTGCAGACGTTCGTGAACATAATCCAAACATTATGTTACTTCTGGGCGTGTGATAAGTCCTCTAAAGGTTTCTCTACAAGAAGTGGTGCTTGGCAAAGCTGTCCCCTCTCTCCATGTTTGTTCATATTCGTTGACGAGTCAATGAGGTGGACGCTGGAGGGACTTCAAAACCTTCAAATCGTCACAAGTGAGAAACTTGTCGGTCTGGAGTAGGCAGGCGTCACCGGCCTAATCTTTGGAGACGAAGTACATGCGTCGTTGAACAAACTGATCATAATACCACCTTTTGGCATGAATCTTGTGCACAAGGCGCCTTGTGCACCATTCTTTAGAACGTCCAGTCGCTGAGCATGCCCCCTGTAATTCAAAAAGCACTGTAGGTCTTAGAAACTTTCACATACCTAGGTAGATGTATTAGCTCTGACGGAGGCGTATGATGACGTCAGCGCACGAACCTCTTAGACGCGAACTAGTTTTGCCAATCTGCATCACTTGTGGCGTCGAAAATCGCAAGCGTCGTATTTACCAGGCACCGTAAGGGCCATGTTGGTGTGCGGTTGTGTGACACGACCCCTTTGGGCAGATGACCTGGAACATCTTCATGTTTGTGACCACTGAAGCGTTGTCAGTATTGAATGACATTAACAAATCCACAAGGAGGTCATTAGAAAACGAATGCTCGGTTTAGGACTACCGCCACAAGTTCCAGCAACCAACCACTGCTTGCAGCATTCAACTCAGTCATAGGACATGCATTTTGGTCTGTTTTGAACGCTGATGGCTTGCCATATAAACTGCGAAATGTCGTCAGAGCCCACTATTCGGGCATAAAGGCCCGAACTCAATTATACTGGAGAGAGAGACTACGACATTTGGTCTAACCCTTGTGTTCTGCAAGGCTGTCCACTTTCCCCGATGCTTTCCAGTGTCCCGATTGATTGGCTAATGTGGCACAAACTCGGTGGTTACTCTGGAGTACCACTAATCCCCACTATAGGGATCACGGACACTGATTACGCTGATGGTATCGTCGCCTGAGATAAAACACAAATGCACCCCATATATGATCGTATCAGTGACTACGCTCCGATGCGTGAACTAGAAATGCTGAAAAACATGATTTTTCATCAGAAGCACGGGTGTTTGGCCTAACCCGCTTGATGATAAACTACAGCCCACAAACCAAGTGGATAACTTCACGTATTTGGGTTCTATCACATTCCCCAACTGTCAAGCTTGGCAAGCTTCGCAATGACAACCCCACAAACACGTTCATTCAGCCTCGCAGCACTCTATGGGAACGCCTGAAAATTAGCCTTCGAACAAACCCCTGTGTACGTATGATCGTTCAATTGGTACTAACATACAACTATGATATCTGGCCTCGCCAAACGGTCGGTCTTCAAACACTTGAAGCATTTCATCACTGGTGCATAATATACATTGTACTGACAGAGTATCCAGTGGGGTGTCAGGAACCGCTGCTGTAACAATTCACCCCTCCAAATTGATCCAGTGAGGCAGACTATAGTACCGAATAAAGGTTCTCCACAAACCAGGCTCCGAAATATCGAAGTTTTTCTGTCGCCACTGCCCTGTTCAGAATGGTGCTATCTCATCCAAGGACAACTGGAAACCTGACCATTTATAGTTAAGATCGACGGGAATGTGGGACCAAATAGTGGAAGAGGATTTGGGAAAGGTTGTGCATGGGTAGCAGCGACCCGAGCTATTTCGCAGCCGTAAAGTATAGCGGGGTGCTCAGTTGTATGGCAGGTACGTTGGTTGCAGGAAACCTCCAACACCATCAACCATAGGCTACGCATCATCATCATCATCATCACCTACCGAAAAGTGCTTCCGTGTTCCCTTCAGAATGAACCACACTGCAAGGTGGATTTAGCATAAGCGTCAGAGATTACGAAGAATATGGTGCGGTTCGCCTCCAACGACGGTATCCCCGTGACCATCTATGTACTTAGACGATAACGTTGTAATAGATGGCGGTTAACCCATGTCAGTGGCACCCATGTTGTCAGTTGATTTCCAGGTTGTCTGACAGAAAATGTGGAGGTGCGGGCACTTCAGAATGTTTCCGGCAGTGTAACTGGGTGCAAACCTCGGCTTCACAACCCTAGCGAAAATACTCGCTCAAGAATAACACGACAGCTCTACAACGAACAACTGTGTACAAAACTACAGCGACCCCCGAAGAACGTGAAGAGCACTTTTGCATCTGAATCAAAGCTGGCCGGTGGGCGTTGAGTGATTGGTTAGCATCGCCTCTGGGGCTTACCTGAACAGCCGAGTCCCAGTCCTCGTCGCTGGTTGGCTACCAGAGCGTCCAATCGGTAACTGGGTTTCCTGAACCGGAGAATCATGGTTGGTGGTTTCTATCAAGATTAAGAAATTCCCTGGTTATTTTCGAGAATATGGCCCTATGACGACACCCACCCTTAACCGGTCAACGCAAGCCTGACTCCGTGAGTCCAGTTAGAATGTTTCTCACTCTCCTCTCAGTCGGTCTGCTCAGCCGCTCGGTCGCATCAATAAGTCTGTCGCAGAGAGTACAGGTGGACCATTGACCGTTGTGGCTGCCTTAGGAGTGTGCAGGGTTTCTCGCAATAGGGTGATATCTGAAGGCAGTTATTCCGCCCTCTATGTCGGTCGTAGCTGGCCAACATATCGTTTCCACGTTGATGAGGTCCCCGTCGCTACAAACTAGCTGACCGATTACTTTCAGGATTTCCATGACCAGGCAGGCACTCTGCCACAAGTACATGGCTTCCAGGTTGACATGTTGACTGCCCTTCTGTGGCTGATTACGAATAAAAAATGTTGGCAGAATAGCTCCGTGCATTAGTCTGAACAGCCTGCCCCCCATGCATTCCGACAGCGACAGGAAGTCGTTTAGGGTGGAATTAAGCAAGTTCCTGAGGTTGTGGCTGTAGCCCCCCAACAGTTGCTTTTATCAAGGGGCGATGAAGGTATCTATGGAACCCTCACTCAAGCATTCCAACAGCGGATGTAACAGTGGGGTAGTAATATGAGCACTGCCGAGGCTTGGGACAAAATCATCAGGTTTGTCAGAAGTGAACTCACCGAATCATGGATTGGTACACAAGATTAGAGTCTTTCCCAGACTTGCGGAGGCGGGTTTGTTCATGTGGCTTACCGGCCTACGTTCCCATGAAAGCACAAACGAAAACCGGGCGCAATTCGCTATTCAAGTCTTCAGTATTAGGTAGTACGTTTGTCACCACGAGGACTCACCTAAAATGGCATCCGTACGTTGTTTAACCTAGGTCCCAGATGCAACGCGGATAATTACCGGAGAGGCATTCCACGCCTTAACCAATGGAAATACGGTAATCTTGTCCAAAAACGTGCGAGCTCCAATCTTCAAAATTCTTCCAGTGTTCCAGCCGTGTATTACTGGGGTCAAAGATGAAAATACAATCGTGGCGTGTCAGGTCATCTCGGGGTCGGCGATAGTTTAAAGACAATATTTCAGGATCATCTGATACCGGCAACCATCTTCGGCTCCTCTCATTAGACGAGCTCAATGAGGCTTATGTTCATCTAGCATCCCGAGTGGACGACTCGGTTGACGTGTTCAAAAATTGGTCTGAAGCGTGCTGCATTGAGTAACTGGAAGTCCATGCTAGCAATATGAAGAAGGATACGTGAAATCTCTAGCAGGAGGAAGAATAAATCTCCAGCTCCTTTTCTTCATGATGGGACGAAGTGGCCAGGCCTGATGGGGACCGGATACCTAATTACCCTTCAGTATCCGGTCTCTCACTGTCATCTGGTCTATTCTCAACATGCTCTAAATGACGTTCACTGGGTTTTCTAAGAACGAAAAATGGAACAAATTTTCGTTATTCTGAAGAAATGGCCACTGCAGTAACCATATGTTTTCGGCGTCCACATCCGTTCGAAGTTCTCTGGTATCATTGCTCCAAGATTATGGCTGCCCTAAAAAGGCATATACGCACTTGGAAGCGCGTCCATAATTTCTGAGACGGTATCCTAAGACGGAGTCTAGAGGAACAACGCTGGATGCTGGTGCAGAAAAAGAAAGGGCTGATCCGCCTTTATCTCGAAACATTATACTCGATCCAGCATGTAATTCCACCTTCGAGCCCACAAGGCCCGAGTTCGTGGGATAGTGAAAAGTGCGAATTTTGTTGCAGTGCCTTCGAGAAAATTGAAAAATATAGAAGTTGCTTTCAGTCCTTCGTCTTTTATTTTATTTTCCTGTATGAAAGGACCGGTCTCAGAACCCCGGCGCTGGGTGAGTAACCCATGCTACTGGGGGTGCTGTGCGTATACGTATGCACCTGGGAGTAACGCATCAGGGCGATCCTCCTTGCCGGACGTACCTAGCCGCCGCATGAGGATATTATCCCCAAGTGTGTCACCTGACCTGCACTCCTTATGTCTTCGCTTCCGACCGTCTATTTTAAGGCCACTCGCGGTGCCTCGTGAGCACAAATGGGGCATTTTCGTACTCATGTGCCTGGCTTAATATCCTGTCGTGTCTTTGTACGCCCATTCGCCGAATCTCTGGTGTACAGCCGTTTCGCACCCTGTGAAATGCCAGGTCCTCTGAGTTCCCTACAGTTATCCTTCTGAGGATTGGCTTGGAAATCTTTCCCAGAATACGTCGAACCGCTTACCATTATACATATATATATTCGTTTCCGAGAGATCGAATATCGAGGACATACATCATATTTCAGTGACGTTTGCCGTCATTTATGCCTCAGGGGCAAAGAAAACTCCGAACGATTTGCTGAACGCGCAAGCAACGATTGGGAGTGTACACTCGCTGAGTTGTCGAGTGCAAATCGAGTGGATACACGACCATGACGTTTTTGGTAGTGGCCAAACTTGCGGTGGTGGCCGGTTGGAATCCTCCTGAGCAGCCATGCATCAGAAACAGCTCCAACATAACTTTCCATATATTCATCTACGCAGAGCCAATAAACATAGCTGCCTGCGAATGTCTTCGGATTATTATTGGACGTCATAGTGACAATGAGCCCTGAATCGACAGAGAAACCGTGTGGGAACGATAATCCGTTCAGCGAATAAAGGGAATCATTGGTAATAGACAGCAAACCTTGTCAGCGAAACAGTTGCGTTAATCCTCCTGAAGGAACTGTTGTATGTGGGCTGGTTTGGTGGCCTTAGTAGTAGTAAGTCGTTATTTTCTGTAGTATCACGAACCATGTCAAAATTACTGACAGTTTTTTTGTGGTTCCCAAATCGATTTACGGACTTCTGGTCTGGTGGCAATGACTGTCAAATAAAATTCTCCCAATTCACGTCGCACTTGGGACAAGAAATCATACTTGCGTTACAAAAATTCTATTAGTTTTCTTTACTGAAACGCGTTTTCGTGCAAGGCTTTTGCCTACAAGATGACGAGCATGAAGGTATAGAACATTTTTCGCCGGCTGCAATCAATCTTGTGTGACAACCACACCTTTCCAAATATTGATGGTAAATCAACAACTCGCTAAGCCGTTGTAGATATATGTGTGGGTTAGAAAAACTGAACTACTATACTGTCACCGATGCCCGATCGCTCAGCGATGAAAGCATTTTCGTGGTTGTATATGTTGAAAAGTAAAATCATTGCTCAAAGCTAACTTGGAGATTAAAAAAGACTGAAGAAATCACCCACTCCTCAATAACACGCTTCCGCTCAATCGGACGAGGCCTACTCCGGTGAGCTATGAAGTGCTACAAAAACGCACCTCCCCGCCAAGCATGACCTTGCGCTTTGAGCCCCTTGTATGGTTCACGCTGAAGCAATCGGGGAAAATATAACCGTTGCCATATTCTCCTTCAACAGTGCATCATAGTCGCACACAAAATTTCATGAATTCTCCAAACGAGAGTTTGCCGAATTTGACTCTCTCCATTCATACCCTAACTAGTAGTAAGAGAACAGGTAAATCCTAACTGCAGAGGTTAACGAGATCTGGTGGTAAAATAGCTTGGCGGTTGATCATTTGATGGCGATCATGACTAGATGTGAGTTGCTTCTTTAAACGTATCTGGACACTGACATCCAACCTATGGAACCACTTTATCGCCCTTAGGTAATACCCCAACCCAAGAGCAACGCGCTGAGTGTGCAATTTTCAAACATGCCGTCCTGGATGCCACCAGGACAATATGCAAGTAAGCCATCGCTCCCCAGTACAATGAACATATTCGCTGAAGCGAAATCGGGGGTATCTCAGCGATCTGGGTCGAAGTTTTACTCGTCTGTTGCAGCCGCAGCTTGTTGTGTGATTTATGGGATTGCATGATTTCAACTGTAACTCTTACGGACGACCGCGGGAATTTAACGACCTGGACACATTTATTGTTATCAATTCCTCTTTAATTTAGCAAAGAATCCGCGCTGACAGATAACAAATATCGTATTGCGGAGAGGCAGATCCAAAGTGAAAGAGCAACCAGCTAAACTTTGGTGGTAGAGTTTTAAGAGTTTCAGCAGCAGACGATATTGAGTCTCGTCCGAAGAACATCATGTTACACCCACATCACGCGCGTGCAGTGTGGTGATGCGAAAATCTTAAATTTTCAGCCGCAACAGGCAGGTGGATAGCATAAAACATGGATATCTCGAAATCAATGAAATTGCTTTGAGCTTCCGCAGCATGTTTCGCCGCAGCAGCCGCGCATACCCAGTGAGATGTACGCTCTGGTATGCATTGGTGTCTCTGCACGGAGTCGCGAGCATCAAAACATCTGCTTCTCAGGGTGAGAGTGCAAGGTTACTAGTGGGAACGCCTAGAGTTCGAATCTCTCATGCTTCAAATTGCCCTCTCATGGAGCGGAACACCTTTTTCGTGACCAATTTTTCGGAAAACACGACCGGCTGCAATAATACTCTGCAAACGTGAATTGCGAGTTTATCCGTTTGCCTTGAAGTTAGCCGGGATATTGCAACGAGCTCATACACGAATATTTAAAGTTTCGGTCTGCCACACGGTATCTGAGATGCCAGTAATATTTGCCTCAGTTGAAGAGACGCCCACTGAAAAGTTAGCTTATTTCCGTATGCATTTTTGTCCACATTATATGGCCCAGTGAAGTAAACTTTGGTTAATGCTTGGTGGACGCACTCTTATACTCAATAATCCGCCCTCCACACTCGCCTCCGAAGGCGAGGTGGGACCGTAATTACGCATAATTTATGTGAAAACTCATTGAATAATCTATTAGCTAGATCATCAGGCGTGGATTATATGTTGGCAAACCGTGTGATGAGTAGATTTTATCGCCTGGAAGGTCGCACGAAGTGCCATTCGTCGCACCGCCCACCATCCGATGGTGCAGTTGCTCCGTCCGAACTCACTGCTATGTCAGGCTGTTTCTGAGTTGTCCTGGTAATAATGAATCATAGTTTGATTATGGTCATTGTACAATGACCGGGTAATGATTTAGGTAAAAGATTCGGCTGCTGAATTTTGAGTTATCATATCTATGTTTCTATCAGTCTTATTTCTCTGGCTTGAATTTGCGCTTGCTTTTGCTGCAACATGTCCTCAAAATATTTAGCAGCTTTTGTGGTATTTGCCTGGACTCGCGTTTGTCCAGTCTGTTGCAACTGACTGAGATCCAGAACCCCAGCAACGAAAGACGACTCGCCCGATAGGTCTACTACGAAAAACTGAGCGCTAAATTACAGGGACCATCTAGTACTTAAAGAGCATTAGTCATTTGAAGCAAGACTGCCCGGTCGATGTTGAGTGATTGGTTGGCATCGCATCCAAGACCGGTCTGATTAGTCAAGCATCAAGCTTCGTTGCTGGTTGGCTGCTTAAATGTCCAATTGGCAGCTGGCTTTTCTGGTGCGGAGACTCGGCTGACCGCTCTGAGCCGCCTAAGCTCATTGGGTTTGCATTTGCCAGCACGTCTCAAACATTCTGGGGTGGTTTTGAGGAATGCGATAATTTTAACTATGAACAAATGAACGGTATGCGACAGTGAGACAAAATTGCGACACTGATGGTACCGCTTTTAATGATAATGACTCTGAAAACGGTCGTTCAGATCGGTTAATTCAGGTAAATTTTTACGTTTTCCCATCACGATGGGATTGGACCATTCCAGACAAACCGGGCTCTGTTACGAAAAGGCTGGCATATCCACTTATGCCTCGTGACCCTTTGAATGGTACTGGGGAATCTTATGTAGAAATTGCGTTCTCTAAATCTACACTGTTTAGCTCTCTTTCACTGGTCTTTGACGGTGATGATTGGAACATGTCCAGTGACATTTTCTTCCAAAGGGGACTCGTTGTTGATTAGGTGGCGGTTGGTCTGTCCGCCGAACTTGGCAAATGACTTGCAAAGGTTTCGTCACCATTCGAGGAGACATCAGTGCACAGTTGGGTAGGTCACACCCAGTATAAATTTCATAACATTTTGATCACTAATTTGTAGCAGAATAAAAGCTCAGTTGTCACCGCTGCTGGGCTTTGAATGCATATGTTGGCAAACATATCACATGCCGGCGCCTAGACGCACACCCAAAATTCCTCCAAAACAGTATTGCTAACCAGGGAAGCTTTTGTACGAAATTGTAGCATTTGATGATACTTCCCCGGAATCGCCCCAGAGCTGCAACTTTCTCAAAATTTGTTTAGATTTACTCAAGGTCTACCTTGGGTGCAAAATGCAGTTTTCCAATGCCTTCGTCTCTCATCGTGGACGGTCTGTGGCTGGTGAGGAGGATTTCGTAGAGAAAATTGCTCCGCCACAGTATTCGTTCTTTCGTGCGTTTGAGAGCACGTCGGATTCGCCCGAGTTATAATGACGTTGTTTTTGTCCGCGAAGATGAACGTTTCGAGGCTTATGTTTGACAGGGCATTCCACGGCTGGTACAGGCGTCCCGACAGGCAAAGCGGAGGCCAAGGAATTCGTCAAAACCAGCAAGCGTAGTGGGCAGACTGCGCACAATCTACAAACTATCCGACGAGGAGTTACCTTCAACGGTATAATGGCCCCATGACGGTGATTTCTTTCCACGGACGCATCAATTTTCTCCCCGCACGCTGTTTTTCAACCGATACCATGAATTGCGGCAGCGCACTGGTGAAATTCCGATTGGCGCCAGCATATAGCAGATGCATTTGGATGCCAGTTGACTACCCAAGATATCATAACTACCCCGCCAAATGTCGACCTACTTTGCTAATTATATGTATGTTTGTGTTTTGCTCGTTGGAACAGATAACATTCCTTCGCCAGGCTCCGCGAATGTAGCCATGTGCATTGGGCGAAATCTCACGTTGACCGTTTTAGCTATGCATGTTTCAATGCACACAAAAAGTTGCATTGTTACGGTGTTTTCCCGACGTCAAATTCGATAACGCAAAAGGCCAGCATTTTGCGTTTCTGCGTATATTGTTCTGCTCATTCAAGGAAGTGATGCGTGGGCACTATAGCATCAAGACGTTCGTGATGGGTTAAAGGACATCGCACATATGGGCCATCAAAGCTGAATTTGGTTTGACACAATGCTTTGCTACTCCTATGTGCGCTAAGCTATTGGGAACCATCTTCATTTCATGAACAGCAGCCGAAAAATATTCGGCCTCACGGTTTGCTGAGGTATCGCGGCCGGGCAGATAACTATCTACCGGATTGGAACTATACAGATTTCGGTATGATTTGGAGACCTTTCGGAGAAGCGGTCATCATCCCGTCACTTAGCTACGGAACCACTAGCCGCGCATCAATTATAAGTGGGCCACTCATGCGCAGCTCAGAGTAAACGACTAGAAACCGTCTTGAGAACGTGTGTACGTGTGTACCACACAAATAGCCTGGCACATGCAATCCAGAGGGCACGGTGAGTGGCTGGTGTATGAATATTAGATGTGCATCACTTAGCATTGTGATCGGCGGCAAATTATGGAGGGGAACAGCTATGTTCCTCCTGTGTTTTGCCACATGGCGATATCTGCCCTCACCGGGATCAAAAGCATGTTGCCCCACGCACACCTGGACAGTCAAATTAACCGGCACAAGTTGAGAAATACCTGGTTAGTTTCAGCTGGTAGCTGCACGTGTATCTTCTATCAATCCTTGTGGCCACCTTGTATGCGCCTGTTTTTATTGTCCGGAGCGCACTCGTTCGTTTTCAGTAAGTTAACTATTCACATTTGCACCACCCAAGTCGGTTCCCCATCCACCAACGGTGGCTAACTGATGACAATTTACTAGAGCGGGGAATACATCCATCCCGAAGTCACAGCTGTCACATGCGAAAGGAATGCAAGAGAATCTGGATGGTTTGGTCGGAAACTGAAATTGTTGGGGATACGCAGGGCTATAATCCATATTAAGGGCCTCAGCTTGTATGGGGCCGCTGCCTTTACGCCAGCCGTGGACCGGTGGTGTGGACATTCAGTCACTTATTGGGGGCCAATCAACCCAACTTGGGCGGCGGTTCACGCCGAAAGACCACCTCCTATATGACTCGGTGACCTGCCAACTGTCACCCCTTGATGCTGGTGCCCTCAAAATTAATTGCTACCTCACCTCCTTTCATGTGATAATGAGCCTTGTCCACTGCGTGAAATTTGCAGGCGCGTCCACCAGGTAGGTCCACTAGTAGCACTGAAACTATTTACTTCAGTCACCCGCCACTTCTTTGTAGTGCAGTTCCGGGAGCTTAACCCGCGACACCGCACTGCCAGCTCTACTCAAGCACTGGATGGCAAACACAACAGTACCACCAGCTGAGGGGTCGCCGGTTCAAGTTCCCCCGCAGTTTCATCAGATGCGTACTGCTGGTGATTTCCAATGAGGATATATTCTTCTTGGCATTCCGGCATACATTGGTTTCACTTCGGGACAAAATTTCAACTAAAATCCTCAAGCGCTCAATTGCGCTTCTTAATTCTCTGGGAGACATTTTCTACGGCCACATACATCATTCGCGGCTTCGGACTTCACGTAAATCTTAGCGACCTGCCGAACGTGAAGCCTAGGGTAAATGCAAAGCTACGGAAATGGGGGGAGCAGAGAACGACTAGAATGCCCCGAAATGTTATTCCGTGTGAAGATCACCTAAAGCCGCATATTAGCCGATAAATACCAAGCCGGCGCCCCTAACTTCCGTCTTTCAAGGATTTTGGCGGGATCCTCACTTGCCGCCTGTCATTTATTTACTTCCTTTAGGGGAAAACATGGTCCAGGACAACTGAAGAGACTCGGTAATGATGCCCTATTTTAAAAGGTTGCTGTGCTGGATGTATTCATACGGGCGTTGGCTTGACTCTAGGTTCAGCGGAACACTGCATTTCACTTGCCCTTCCTCGTTTCATGGTGGCCCGTGAAGCAGTGATGCGAAGGTAACACTCGGGGTTTCAGCTTCCACAACCTTACAGTCGTCCATGTGTCAGAACAACTTCCTATCTAAAAGTGACCCACTTTATGGCCTTCTTAGTTTCCCAAGGCCTATTTGACTCTTCCGACCAGTCCGCATTCGTCGGAACGCTTGCTCAGCAAAGAAAGTTCCGGACGTTTTTAAAAAAACAGGTTCTGTATTCTTAAACTTGTCGGTGCGTCAGAGGTTTCGAGGAAATTTCTGGATGCTTCTGCGCTAAAGAAGTGTTCGGTAAGATGCTCAAATCCCTTTCAGTTTCGTGATGGAGGAGTTGATGGAAGGAACTCTGGGACATCTTCAAAATCCTGGTCTTCCGGTAGAGTGACAATAATGTCAATCTGGAATATACAACGGCATCTCTCCCGCTTCCCAATATGAAAAGTAGGCACAGGTGTTTTGAATTAGCCGATAAATATCGTCTAGTTGTCCGGTATGCTTGAAATTAGTATATTTTCTCGCATCTATTGAATTTTCAGTCAGTTTTTCGTTAGTTTCTGACCAAGCTTTGTGCCATTTCTACCATCTATTGCGCTTTTGCGTACGGATGCGGAGTTGTCTCAGGAAAGCGCACTTCCTGGCTGGCACTATCCTCACAATGGCCAAACGCATTAGGTCTGAACAGTATCCATTAAATTGTGTGCCCAAACATGCTTGGCAGCCCATTCCCCCTCTTCCGTTTTGGCATGCTGGAAACAACTTCTGAAGCAATGGAGTCTGTTCGCTGTGTTTTATGTGGTTACCGCTAGTACCTAGCTAAAACAATACAAAATGAGGGCTGCTCGGTGTCTTGCCACGAAGAATGCTCCGGCCTCTCTTGTGACCAATTCACCGTCCTGTCATAACAGCCCGTAACCTCCATTGTTTGATGGGCACCCAATCCTCATATTCACATATGCTCTGCTTACCTGAACCTCCGGCTTTATACCTTCAACTTCTGCTATGATTTCAAACAACCCAACGATCTCAGAAGACATCTTTACACCAGCATCAGCCCTGTCACACACCCAAACGGTCAGTCTCGAAAAATGTCGCATCGTTCTGCTTTCATCGATCCTTTAGACTGTTCAAGAAAACAAAACAACCCCTAGCACTTAGCCAAAGGCACTGGTGCCTCCACCCACCAAGGCCCCATGTTTCAAGACGCTCGTGGAGCAATACAAACCTCTCTCCAAAGGCGTGCAACGGTCGCTCCGTTTCTTCGAAAAGACTGTCTCCTCCGTGCTGATGCAAGATCCAATCCCCGAAATGTAACGAGAGAACCCCTCTGCATTGGTGTCATAATCAAAGGTCTTTGGCTCGAAATCGCAAAAACAAGGCAGCAATCGTTGACCCGAGCCCATCAGTTTGGCCAAAATTTTTCGGGGAGGAAATCATCCCATGTTCCAGCTCCCGAAGAAACTGTATCCCTCATACCACTACCCATGGGCCAACATGGCTTGAGAGGCGTTGTGAGTGTCACAGGCACACTATGCGGCACAACTCAATTGTTTATACATGTGCAAAACCGTCACACTGTGGTAAGGTCCAATCTCTCCGTGACGGTTCGAGAATACTTATGACGGCCTAAATTCTCGTGTGTATCCGGCTACAAGAAGAGCTGTATTGCTATGCGGTTGTAAGCCGTAGTTCGGCAAATAGATGATGTGAAGCGTCTTCAATTTTTTGCCACCGTTATCTCGAATGTTGCGGGACTTGGATGGTGTCGATCGAATTAAAAACGTGGTATCTAAAGGACGGGTATTGAGTTGTGCACCAAGTGCTTCAGTTGAATAAAATACCAAGCACCATCAGCTGCGGTGGCTCAGCGATTTTCTACGTGAACCAAGTTGTCGTCTGCCAAGACCGGTGCTGTTCCCTGCACTTCTTTCAGAGTACCGCAAACTGCAATGTGGACAACGTTCAATTTGACAGAAGTGTGAGAAAGCAGTGTTAAAGTATTGTTGGCACGGTCCGTCTTCCGTAGCGAGGTCTCCTGACCCCCTGCGTTTGGCTAGATGATTCCAGTGTACTGGTGCCAGGCCAAAAGAGGGGGCGAGATGGCTCAGTGGCTCACTTCTTTTTACCTTCGGGCTTTAACTGTAATTAAGTAGGCTTTGTACTTTCACGGCTGTAAGCCATCAGTGCCATCACAATCCTGCTCTCTATGATGATCTTCTGGGGCTGAAATTTATCGACGAACCGGAGTTATTGGAAAAGCCGGTCAATGCCGTTTGCAGCCTCACGCTTGCGGCACCCGGAGCTGACCTTGCACAAACTCTTCTCAGATTCTACACGGGGAACTCCTGCAGCGCTATGCACCCATATTCCCCAAACGACTTGTACGATGCGCAGAAACAAACGCCAGACTGCCTCTTCTCGTCAAAGCCAGACAAAATTCCAGGACAAAATGCCCAGTGCCGTGTACAGCTCTGCCCAATATAGGTCAGGAACTAGACCAACCAAAGGATGCTTTTTCTTCCAACTACCTGGCGTGGGGCGCACAGGTTGTCATACGAAGATGGCGAACGAAACCATCTGTTTGTACGCACGCTTTTTCATTGGTCAAATGTGACACTAAATATGCAGCGGAAACGTGCTCCTGTTCCAGACGGCTTGTTCGAGAAAGTGAATGGTGTTGAACGCTTTACTAAATCGGGTTTGGATGCATCGTTATCGTCATTTTTATCGGCAGAACAACATCAACGTTCAACGTCATCGGTGTCTCCCCTTCAGCACTGCCCTTACCGACCACCGTTCCCCTCGCCCACCCTCCACTAAGTCCAGTGCTGTCTATTTGGCACGTAATTTTTTCACGTATGAACTGCTCTTCTCCCAGGAGGTAAGCTGGAATACCCCCCCCCCACTAAACTCAAACAATCTGATTTATTTTGCACTTTCGGTATCCGTGGCTCCATCACTATCAACAGCACATCAGCTTCGAACAATGACTCCATGCTGCCGCGCAGACATACTTCTTTTAGAGATCTTGTTGTGAGGTGAGGGGTGGAAGTTGATGGGTCATGTCCCCAATGTCAGCCTATCGCAGTAATTCCCAGGTGCCTACTCATTTAGGCACTCATTCAGGTGGTCCGGGTGAAAAATGATAACAAGAGCGTCACTGACGTCGATTAGGAACCATATAGTGCAGAGTCACCATACGGGCAGAGGAAGGATCACGAGGAAGACGAATCGTCCCGACGTTGTCCAGACTTTTCGTAGATCCATTTCGTAACCTTGCGCTACTCTGGATGCGGTACAGAGAACACTGTTTCCAGCAAACAAGGTTTTAGCATGCGCAACATAAGAACAAACCACCGCAGCCCCCTCCTATGAACGGGCCCACGACTGCCAATAAAATCGCTGAACTCGAACGATTATTTAATTGCTTCAGAACTGGAGTAACTATCGTATCTGAAAGCGACGTTCACTTCATCTCATTGACGATCTTAGAGAGTATAGTGTAACCTTCACGCGAACCGCCATTTCATCCACGGTCGAATTGTCAAATGGAACGATTCGTAGCCCCCAAAATGCTTACGTTTCAAATCCATCGGACAGATTTTTAAAGGCCTCCCATTGATGCATCGACCAAAGCCGATCTCGAATTTGTCCGATTTCATGTCATAAGCAGGGACACTGCTCCGACGGAAGCTCAGAACACTGTTTCACACCATCCGGACAAATACGAAGCAACTGGATGGACGAACGATTCATCAGGCATTGCGGCGCGCACTGCCACAGCGAAGGCCAGACGGTGTTGGTCCTCGACTACAACAGCAGACACTCTAACAGGAAACCAGGGCGCATTCTTCTCCGGGCGGCAGTGTCGTACGGGATTCAAGTTGGTCCAGACTGGTGGTACGCGAAGCAAACAAGGCCAACAAATGCGCAGATATTTCCCGTTCCACTGGAGTCTCGAGGTGCTTCCAGGCACAGTTTATCTCATCCCACGGCGGGAACTCCACTAGCTGCTCTTTTGGTGGCCCTACAAGAGCAAGCAGCACGACGGTGACGCTGGACCGTCTGAAACCGCAAGCCACCGCAATAAATCTTCGTATTCGATGCTGTGTAGACAGTTTCCAAAGCGGAGGTGTGAAGCGGAATCTTACGCCCAAAACAAGTAACCACCCATAGATCGGCGATGCAATGGCTAATATCCCAGAGTCGCGCGTCATTAATCAGGAGATCGGGGCCGCTGGCCGGCCTGACATCAAGGCGTAGCCAATCAGGTTCCAGTATCCGCTAAATGCCGGTTACCTATGGCGTCGGAATTCCCAGAATACCGTCGTCATGTATAAAATAAAATAAAAAAAAATCGTTCAGCTGTAGCACCCTTTCGGTGCCTAACTGCCATGCTACCAGAAGGAAGCACGAGGGCTGGGATACTGCCAGATTGCCCAAGCCTAGACAGGGGAAGTCGAGAGGCAGAGGTCGGGTTCGAACCACGAACCTTGCGGTCAGTAAATTCGCGCTCTAACCACTTCGGCCATCTCGTCGTCATGTATACTTTAGCTACGGTTCACTGAGCGAGGATAGGTCATTCGCTGATCTCCTCCGAATGACATATGGACGCACTTTTCGTCATTCATAGGAAGGAGCCATCATCATCCTCATCAAAGACAGCAACATCAGTGTTGACACCGATGCCTCACTGCCGTACAACCACAAGGTTCGTCTAATTATATTTAAAGCCCTAGAGTGAAAAGAGTGGGTGAGGGAGGGGATCTAGTGCTGGCCTATGTCAAGCGTTCTGAGGTGCCTATACCTCCAAGCGCCCAATCAGGCAATCTGGAAAGAAACTGACAGCACGAACGCCACTGACATCGATTAGCCGCCATTTCTTGCAATAGCACCACGCGACGGCCGATGTGGCATGAGAGTACTGTTAGCTATAAATGTCATGGTTGGAAGGAGCCAGTCCAGCGACCACCGCTTTGCAGCGTCTGCATCCATTTAGAGTGCGCTGGCGATGGAACTCCAGGATTGCAAGTCGCCCGCAAAAAGTAGACATGGATCATTGTAGATCAGAATCAGAGGTGGTCCCAAAACGGAGCCTTGAGGAACTCAAGTGGAGACCGGTACCGAAGAAGAGTAGGTCGAGCCTACTTTCACTCGGAATGTTTTGTCTGAGATGAACGCCTTAATCCATCGTAGAATTTCTCTTTGAACCCAAGAAGACTCGAGCTTGCGGGGCAGCAGGGTGTGTGAAACTATCGATTGCTTTTGAGAAGTCGAAAAATATGGCATCCGATATGAGTCCTTTGTCTCCGGCTTTTATTAAGCTCCCTTTCAATACGAGTATGTTTGTCCCTAAAGAACTGTTTGGGAGGAATCCGTTTTGCGCTGGGGATATTAAGTTGTTGATGCTGAGATGATTTAAGATGGACCGCTTCAGAATGCTTTCCACCACCGTTCACGGTATGCTAGTGAGACTAATAGGCCTGTAGCTGCCGGGCGATAGGCGGTCACCAGTTTTCAATCAATTGGTCACCAGTTTTGTGTATTATCTGACGATCGCTCTCTTCCAAGCAGAGGGAAGGTTGCATTCGTCGAGCGACTGACGAAACGCCAGGTAGAAATGGTTCGCCAATGTAAGTGGCGTTTCCTTCAGGATCCTTGGATGGACGCCGAATCCTCCTGGGTAGTTTTTGCTCTGACCGACTGAGTGCTGGCTTCTTTTGGTTAAACCGCATCAAACTGGTGAATTTTCTGGACAATGGTTTTGTATGTTTCCTCCAGTGGAGTTAGTCCCAGTTTATATATCGTTCAGCTGTAGCACCCTTTCGGTAACTAACTGCCATGCCACCAGAAGGAAGCATGAGGGTTGGGATACTGCCAGGTTGCCCAAGCCTGGACAGGGAAAGTCGAGAGGCAGAGGTCGGATTCGAACCACGGACCTTCCGATCAGTAAATTCGCGCTCTAACCACTTTGTCGTCTCGCCCCTAGTCCCAGTTTAAGTGTCAGGGAAGATACGCATTTCTGAGAAGTCTGCACGACAAGTTTCGAGTCCACTTTTGAGTTTCCGGGTTTCTCGCCCATTAGCAGATGAAATCGAACGTCAGCACACAGTGGTCACTATGTCCCAGTGGAGCCTTAATTCATGCTTCATCAACGTGGAGTCTTTCGTTGGTGATAACCATATCCAGTAGGGATGGTAGCTGGTGGGTGCGGTGACATATTGAACTCAAGCGATCTGTTGAACGACTTTGGTCAGTGTCGATGCAAAATGTCTACTAGACCCGATGCGACGGAACTCCGTCCAGGAGGCCTTGGGAGCGTTAAAATTACCTGCCAGCAAGAGGTGCGTGAAATGGTAGCTGGAGGAAAGTTGCTCAACGGTTTTTATAAGGAACAAGTCATCTTCCTTTGGACTTGAGGGGCAACGGTAGACCACGCCGAGAAGAAGAGAATCGGTCACATGCGGCGGAATTTGAGTTCACGGTGCATCACAAAAAGATGGAGGATTGGTATCGGAGAGGACAATCGAGATGGGCAAGGCCGCTTGTAAGTATAGAGCAACCCCACCTGCTCTTCCGCGTTTCCAGTCGGCTCGGAAAATGGAGTAGCCGTTTATCAAGATCTCCACGTCGGGGACGTCTGGTGTGATCCAAGTTTCTGTAAGTGTGATTATGGACGGTTGTTCAAGGGGAGCCGACTGTGGAATGTCGCGAAGTTTGTTGAAAAGAGGTAGTTTGTGGACAAAGCACCATCTCTGCTGCGTCCGAAAGTGGGGAGCCTAGGGGCGTGCTACCAGAGAGGTTACCAAATTTAATAGCTTTAAGCCGAGTTTGAGTCCAAGGCTTCGAAGGGGCCTCTGCAGCCTACTTGTCTGCTAACTGCCTTGCTGTGTCCGAGAACTGCTGTTCGTTTGCAGGGGGTTGCCCCCTAGAAGACCGGTTTGCGCGGGCTTTTTGCCTTTGGGGGACGTAGTTTTTCCCCTTGAGGTTGAAAATTTCGATGGCTGCTGCTTGTAGCTCGTGCAATACCACCTTTTGAATGCCTGGACTCTTTATTGTTCAAGGATTTGGGGTAAACATGCATCCGTCTGGTTTCTTGGGCTTTCTCGCGCGGTTTGGCCGGCAAGGTGTCTGTGATGCCCTGTCGGGTCGCGTGTGCGTTGGATGGCACCATCAAGGAATATTCCTTTTGGTGGCACTCCCAAGAGGCTCGTTTTCGTGGAGGAAGCTGCTATTCGGTCGGGCGAAGTTCACTTGATCGCAGTCGCTTTTCTTTTGTGTTTGTGTGGGCTCTCAGGTTGTCCGCGATTAGCGTGGCCAACTCGGTGTATGTAGGAATTTTCAGTACACTGCTGTCAGGTTTGTGGTTTAAGCTATCGGGGTCATGAGTGACAACTGAGTCCACAATCGGACAGGTCGCTTTTGACGGATTAGATGTGGAGGATGGCAGTTTCGCATTCTCAGTGGTTGCGGGGCTCTCGCAGCAGTCCCCGACGTCAAGGTCAATGCTTATGGCTGATCTGTCGGTGGACTTCGCTGCTCGTATCTGCACAGCTGACTCAATCCAACGTAGAACCTGTGAATTGGATGTGGGGTTCACCGCTGCGACTTTATTGTCCGCTAAGGAAATAAGCGACGATAATTCCACATATGTTGGACGCTGTGTCCTCGTCAGGCTTGCTTCACCCCGAGTATCCTTGTCGTTGGTAGTCGATTGGTCTGAGACAGTAGAGTAGAAACTGCAATCCGGGGTCGCAGCCGGTTGCATTGGCGTGCTTTTAAGAGCACAAGAGTCCGTAACTACAATCGGGTTAGCCATATGTTTGGGGTCAGCTGATCTGTCGCCAAGCAAACGCTTGTTTTGCGCCTCCCCTCCAGAACCCCTGTGACCCAGTTTTCGCGCCTCTACGGGGCGATCCTCGGATATACGCTCGATCTTTGGGAAAGCCTTTTGAATACTGACAGCCCGCTCTAAGATCCTATGTGCGGTAGTTGGAGAGGAAAGTGTGATTAGAAGCCGAAATGTTTGCTTGCTTCCCTTTCCGCATTGCCGTATCAGGGCTTTGTTACGATACCACCAAAGAGCGACTTTGCCAATTTTGTTGGCGTGATTGTTCTGGAGAACGACCGCCCCCCCCCCCATATGATCAGCCTGGACTCTCTCATGCGGCTGTCCACTGGAGACATCGTGGCGGTCTTTACTGCCGCATCAGAGAGCTGGATAATCCTCTTCGCAGCTAAAGGACCCGGGATGGTGAGCGCTAGGTATTTGTTCAGGGAGGAATGTTTGTTATGGTCTTTCGTTCAGGCCGCTTCGTTCTTTGTGTTTACGTCTTCCAAATCTTTCGAAGGAAGTACCAGTTTCTCCTCGAATGTCGCGATCAAAACGGAACATTTGTGCGGGTCTTTCCGACCTAGAAGTGGAGACTTGGTTTCGTTACTGGCAGCTGTCTCGCTAGTTGTGAAATGCATAGCACCCCTAAGGTAGAGGCAACTGGCGCAGACAAACGGGTCAGGAGAGTTCGATAATTGGCTTATCTGGTCATCCTGCAAACCCGTATATTTAGAATGCCACCAGGCCTGGCAAGCGTGGCATTGCATTCCACGTCTTAAATTCAATGGACTTCCATTTCGCCCACAGCTGTTGTGTTCCACCGATAGCTCTAGAGGAGAGCAGCCTGTGATGTTCTGGCTCATGATTGAGAGAAGGTGGGTGCACCGCAAAATTGGAGTGCAATCTGGCAGGGACTTCCACGCACAAATCATGCTGGAGTGAAAAATTCGACAAAATGACACGTGTTAACTCTGTAAGTAGACTAAACAACAAAAGAATTCTTTCACAAATTTGCACGAGCAAAAAACGAGACCGATTTCGAGTGTATCGCATTTTGTGGTAGAACTACCAATGGGTTGTAACCGTCGTGCATGGTCGCCAAAGATATACTGTGTATGTTATGGAAGCACCTTGGGACAGTGATACCCCGAAGGTGGTGATTCACGAAAATTTCTATGGATGGTAAACAAAGTAACCTCATGAGCCAAAGCCCAGTGGGCACGGCTGTACATTACCAATACTTTTGAATCAACCAAGATTGTAGGCACGGTTTACTACATCTAGACGGACAACCAGCGGACCGGTGGCCAGGCAGTAGTGCCTGATGTCCAATTTCGTCCTTTCAGTTCAATAGAAACGCCTCTGCTACGGAAGACAGTGAATAGAACTTCCCCAGAAGAGGTTATATAGTAACCGATCTTTTAGGAGTGTTCCATGGAGTGCAAGAGACAACGTTACCCGTTTCACTAGTCACCTACCTGCGACCATGTTTAGGTGTTTGAAGGTTTCAGTTTTCTTTGGAAGGGAGCAATGATTCGGATAAGTCTACTTTTGGAAGGCGGCTTGCCGATCGACGGTTCGTACCTGGTCTGTTTCTCTATTCAGCTGGTTGCATGCACTGGCTACCTACCCCATCCGAACGAAACTGTGACAGCTGGAACCGCTGTACAGCAAGTATGCGGTTCTTACAGTTGATGATGATGATGATGATGATGGAGAGATGGCTCAGTAGTTAGAGCACGAATCTATTGACCGGAAGGTCGGTGGTTCGAACCCGACCTCTGAATCTCAACTTCTGTCTAGGCTTGGGCAACCCGGCAGTATCCCAGCCCTCGTGCTTCCTTCGGGTGGCCTGGCGGCTAGGCACCGAAGGGCTGTTACAGCTGAACGACTTATTTTTACTTTATTGTTTATGATGAACCTATTCCATTGAAGTTTTGGTGAACTGAAAGACGGTAACTTCAAAGGTTCACAGCGGGAAGGGCGGTGTTTTTACTACAGAAAGATCGTTCTAGAGCTTTAGAGTACCCCCTATTCAAATTGAGGATCTTGGTGTCAACGTTGTCAGCGTGTTATCATTACCTCTTGAAAGCCGAGCAGCACTGGCGTAAGCCTTGATAAGCCCCATATGGAGAGCCTGGGTTGTCTATCCTTCGAACAGGATAGTGGTAGCAGACTAGACTCTTTCGTTATGCTGTTCGATTAGGTTATCTATCACGCACATAGAATTTGCCGGTTGCCTTAGTGATTCCTTGAAATATCGTTTTCCCTTACAGCCTATCCAGCGGAGTATATCTGCCTGACCATTACAATCGCGCATTGCGCTCCCGGCTTTTTGCGTGGTAATGTGAAAACCTCCCAGTTTGCGGCGCGATCACCATGTCATTCAATGATGATATGTTCGACGATGGTGAATTGTCGGTAGAGTATTCTTCTGAAGACAATTCAGAACCTGATGTGGATCTTGAAAATCAGTACTATATGGCGAAATCCAGAAAGGAAGATAATCCGCAACACGCATTGGAAGAGTTCCAAAAAGTTCTTGATATAGAAGCTTCGGGCGTCAAGGGCGATTGGGGATTTCGTGCTCTTAAACAAATGATAAAGATCAACTTTAAATTGGGTAATTTTGACGTAATGATGGACAATTACAAAACATTATTAACTTATATCAAAACTGCTGTCACCAGGAACTATTCTGAGAAGTCAATCAACTCGATCCTGGATTATGTGTCTACCTCAAAGCAAATGAATTTACTACAAATGTTTTACGCAACCACTCTGGATGCGCTGCGTGAGGCAAAAAACGAGAGGCTCTGGTTTAAGACAAACACGAAGCTTGGAAAACTGTATTTAGAACAGGAAGACTATATGCAGTTGCAACGCATTGTCAAAGAGCTTCGAGATTCTTGTCTGACAAATGAAGGGGAAGACGACCTGAAAAAAGGTACCCAGCTGTTGGAAATTTATGCTTTGGAAATACAAATGTATACTGCTCAGAAGAATAACAAAAAGCTGAAGGCATTGTATGAGCAGTCGCTTCACATCAAATCCGCCATACCACATCCACTAATAATGGGAATTATTCGTGAATGTGGCGGGAAAATGCATCTGCGTGAGGGGGAGTATGACAAATCTCACACAGATTTCTTTGAAGCATTTAAAAACTACGATGAATCCGGTTGTCTTCGACGCACACAATGTCTCAAGTACCTTGTACTTGCCAGCATGCTGATGAAGTCTGGAATTAATCCTTTTGACTCACAGGTACGTCTGTCTTTGTTGTTCTCGAGTCACCAGCTCCGAAGTCTACTGCAGCTTTTTCGAATTCTAGGTGTCTTGGACCAGTTTGTAAACCATCTGTCTGCCCCATATGATCGTAACAATTCATACTCTTATTAGCATTTTCACTTTCAGTTTCCACTTTTAGGTCGTGGTTACAGGCGAGGAATTTTGAATGGGTTGTTCGCGCCTAAGCTGTCAACAACGCAATTTTTGTTGTCAGTCATTTCACAAAAATGGAGACGAAACTAGTGCGCTATGAAGACCACGTGTATTAGTATCGGAGAAAACGCAGGGAGAGGCCACAACTCAGAGGTGTGCAAAAGACCGTAGGTAGTCAATTAGCCAAAGATAGTCGGTAAGGCGAATGGCTATCTTTTATAATCGATCCAATAGGTCAAAGTTAGTGGACTCAGCGCCACTTCAGGTGTACGATTGATACTCTAACACTGAACGAATACGGACATCCAATATTTCGGAAAATGGGTAGAGGCAAAGAGGAGAGAGTGGAATGATGGGTGAGTTCAGTGAAGGGGGAGTAATCGGATTGATGTTGACAGTGAAACACAAATACGACTGGTTTGGAAGTTGCTTTCACTCGTTGATCGTCACGTCATATTTATGGTTTAATCGGTGTCGAGGTTGGCATAAGAGTCAGTGTGATCCTGGGGTAATCGACTCGCTACTCTCTTCCGATTACCTTGAAAAAATATGTAGCCGGGCTTCTTCTACGAATGCCATTTTGCCGCTAGGTGATTGTGACAGGCGCGATCAAATGCCGTGGGCATGTCGAACGGAATGACATCGGCTTCATGAAGCGAGCAAAAAGTAAAAGATGATATTCGGTATAGAGGGTTGCTGATCAGTCTGTTCTAAATGATCCCATATTTGTGCTCACTAGGTCTCTCACAGCATTCGTGGTTTAGCAATATCTGCCTCGTGGCAGCAGATTCCATCACCTAATGAAGAAAGAGCCAAATGGATAGGGCGGCAAGGTTCGGGATGTTGCTTCGCTCAAGAATCGGGAGAACTTGGGGGGGGGGGGGGTTCAGTGCAGAGGAACACTTGCACGTGACGAAAGCAATGGAAAAGTTCGATGATATTCGGTGAAAGTCCGAGTGCTGTCGTCCATTCCTTGAGGCTTGCCGTTATTAAGGGACTAGATACACTTACTCAGCAGCGAGTTTTTGTTGGGGTAGTGATGATAAAGACAGTCGGATAAGTTGGAGTCCTGCAGGGGTGATGACCAGAACAGCTTGATGAAAATAACTAGACAGTCTTTAGCTTCCTCAGGAGAACATCAGATTGTGCAACAGCCAGCTAATATGAGAGGAACAGATGGCGGGAATTAACGGGCGAGACAGACCAAGCAGAGGCCTAAAGCCAGCGACTTCATTAAGTGGAGGCGAATTTTTCGACCTTTCGTTTCGGAAGGTTTTGTTGGACTTTACGGGTGTTTTCGTGACAGGGGAACATCAAGAGGGTAACCGAGAATGGTGGATGCATCAACCATAGTCCGGAAATATGCATGAATTGATCTTCCGAGGGTTGATATTTAATCGGTTTGAAACTAGGGAACAATAAGAATTATGGCATCCGTAAGAAGCTCACTTGAATCATGAGGTGACAACGATGTGTGGGGGAGACAGTTGGGTTGAAGCACGATGGAACGCAATGGTCTGAAGAACCAAGGGGAATAATGCACAATTCGGAGGGCCTTGAGATGAAGAGCGTCCGCGCAGTCTGTTATCGTTATATATACGTACTGGAAATCGGAGAGGCCGTGGGGGTGGGGAGATTCTGTAGCAATGGCATTTTCTGAAAAAATGGAGCGGGTCTTTCTGAAGGGTCTGGTTTGCCAGACCTTTCTGAGACGGTGACCTCTCGGTCCAAACTTTATTCGGTTGATTAGAATTGCTCTCTGGAATGGAGAACGATTTCGTTAAAGTCAGATTTCGTCGGTTACTTTGGAGCTGAAAATGGATTCACTGGATCCGGAAATTGCATCGAGGTTGTTGGGGTGGAGGCACAAAAAGGAAGAACACCGCGAAGCACTTTCACCGCACACTTCAGTAATTAAGGGTACACGGAACAAACGTAAACGCAAGTACTGGCCTTAAAACGAAATTTGTCGAAGATGAAGTAGGATAAGAATCATAGGTGTGAAGTGTCAGAGTCGAGAGGACTTAAATCTATGGCCCAAAAAAGAACATTTGGAAAACACTTGATTGGGCTGTCCGTTTGATTTCAAAAGGTGACAGTGGCTGATTTCTCAGTAGTTTCATGTATCAGGTCCGTGCGACAACAGCCCAAAAATCTCAGGATGACGCACCATACGGAAACAGAGGGTAGGTACCCTCTGCCGTACAATAGCCAAATCCAGTATCTTAGACTATGTGATAAAATGACCGGGTAGCAACAAAACCCGTTTGTTACAACACTGGTGGAAGAAAATCAAACAGCAACCAGCCTTCAGATTGTTGCTGTGTCTTTTTCCGCCTGTACTGAATCGATTTCATGTCGCAGTTTCTCTACAGATCTGCTTCTTTGACAGGTAAAGCAAGCTGTAACGTCTTACTGTCATTTGTTCAATAACTGAGCCCAAACGGCCAATTGACAGCCTAATTAACCAGACACCAGGTGCAGCTTTCCTTCCCAAGCGGTATTTAACTTTATATACAGAACACCACTCATGATCTTCAAGCTGTGGCGTAGGCAGTAGGTGCGCGTGACAGCTGAGAAGCAGGTCGCAGTATTTTAAGATGTGTTAAATTATCATCAGCCAGAAATGATTGCACTCGGTTTGGGCGACAGGGTTGACATGTCCCTGTCCTTAACACTCGCTACATAATGCAATTTGAAAAGTTTTACCCTTACGCAAGTACTTGGATCCATGTTTGAGTTGACACTTTGTCTTGTCAACCTTGCTGTCGCTCGAGATAGCTGAATCGGGATGCAGATAGCTGAGTGGCTAAGGCGCGAGCTTACTTGCCGGAAGGTCTGTGGTTCGAATTCAGCCATGGGATCTCGAGATGGCTCAGTGGTTAGAGCGCGAATTTACTGATCGGAAGGTCCCTGGTTCGAGCCCGATCTCTACTTCTCGACTTCCCCTGTCTAGGCTGGGGCAACCTGGTAGTATCCGAGCTCTCGTGCTTCCTTCGGGTGGCATGGCAGCTAGGCACCAAAAGGGTGCTACAGCTGAGCTATTATTTATATTTATTTATGCCATCACCCTCAGTCCACACTGTCGTTTTGGAAAGTGCTTCCACCATCGTGTGTTTCACCACTCCGAACCACTGGATCGGATTGCTGATCACATATGCATGAAATAAGACCATGGTGGTTTTCAGAAAGAATTGAGTTACTTGATAGAACTAATAATGTCTATTCTCACGAGCTTCTAATACATTCTGCAACGTCTACGTATCCAAGACAGATGCTAACTCAGTCCTATGAAGCCATCTTGGTAACAAGGACTCAATAGGGATTGCCCAACCACATAACGTCACCATTTTTGCTTCTAGAATGTAGTCATAACCAGGCGGAGTGTTTTTTTGTTCGTTGTTACCGGCGGGATACAGATGTCCGCTGAATTCGTTTTTAAGTAATACAAAATAACCGGCAAGACAGTAAGAAATGTAAAATTTCTGTTAATCGAATTAATATTTAGGGAATTCGATGTATGAAATGACTCAGTCTTTGAGTTTTGAGGGGGAGTGAATGGGCAGCCATTTCAACCACAGTACTTACGTCCTGTATCCTTGTTTTTGACAAACAACATGTCTCAGTGCTGAGGGAATCCAGCGTACAAGCAAGGGCCACTTGTTGTCCTGCTTACTTCAGTGTGCGGATAAGCAAACAGGCTTTCAGGGCTTGAAAACAGACTTCGAATTGTTTAAGGTTGTTACTGAAGTCGGACGTACAGAAGTTCGATTAAGATAAAATGATTGAAATTTGGGAAGTTTACCTCAAACAGTGTCCATCCAAATTATCCTTGTTTTGCGTACCTAATTCGAAGTGTCGGAAACCTAGAGGCGGACAAATGATGAAGCAAAGTGTATGAAGGATTTTACGATTTTACTGCGATATTCGTGCTGTTCACCTTCGAGGATCAGGTCCACGTGACCCTCCCTGTTCTTGGCTGAGGATGCTGAAAGATGTCGACGCTAACCGATGTCACTGACGTCCATGCCTTCAGTTTCTATTCCAGTTGTCTGAATGAGTTTCGGAAGTGTAGACACCTCTGATGTTTGTGATAGGCCGACTCTCGGCCCTGTCCCGTTTCTTCCTTTCCCTTTGAAACTTTTCTCATACAATTTGACGTATTTGCACGGCAGTGAAACACCAGTCTTCTTTGGTGTTGCCGTCAATGATGATGTGATGATTAGCGAGACGCGTAGTGAACTGTCGGTGAATTTTGATCAACCTGGCTATCTTTCTTGTCGAATTCGGGTGCAACACTTCCGTCCTGCTATCGCGGTGCTGCACCACCACTTAGTGAAAGTGACCATTTGGCTGCATTACAAATCCAATCCCATCGCTGTGTTTGGGAACTAAGTTCCAAGATAATTAGGGTAAACTAGTTTTGTCCAGGATTTTTGGAACAAATTGTCTGTGGTTGTACAGCAGAGTTGCATCTTTCCGCAGCTGGTCAGTTCGCCATGTGCCGGAAATCTTTCCGATATTTAGGTTACATATTTAAGTTTTAGTCAACTGGGCAACTACTTGACCATTACCACGAAGAAAAACTGGGGTGGTCCATATTGTTCCAGACGACGGAATGTGGGTTGTAGTTGTTCAAATCATTTTGAGGGTTGGATCCACTTAGACCAGGTTGCACCCCACTGGTCCTTCATTCTTCAGTTCGTTCACGACATTCATTTACCCAAGCTTTCCTGTTTACATTCGGGATGCTCGTTAAAATACCGTTCTTGTCCTTTCTGTCTTCAGGAAACGAAACCCTACAAAAACGATCCACAAATTATGGCGATGACAAGTTTAGTTACTGCCTACCAAAACAACGACATCACTGAATTTGAGAACATCCTCAGAAGAGAGCGAGACGCTATCATGGAAGATCCGTTTATTCGTGAACACATTGAAGACCTACTTCGCAACATCCGCACTGAGGTTCTTATCAAACTGATTCGACCCTACACCAGGATCCGAATACCCTTTATCTCCCAACAACTGAATCTCAGTGAGAGTGAAGTTGAAAGCTTGCTCGTGGCCTGCATTTTGGACAACAGTATCCCAGCCCGTATCGATCAAGAACAGCAGATACTGGTTATGAGTACCGAGGTCACATCTGAAGCCCGATATCAGGCACTAGATAAGCTTGCGCACCGTTTACGGCATCTCCAAACCGCCTTGAGCAGTCGGTTGCCAGTTGTTGGGTGACCATGAGGACGCCACTTTGGCGGATTGCTTTCCAAGTAGGACAGCTATATGTACCCAGACATGGATCTCTCACCCAGTTCCGAATCATTGACGTTTACCTGACTTATGCTATCGTTCACTAAATTACGGGATGCGAAAACCTAACTCTATCGCTGTGTTCGTTGTACCTTCACAGTTGTTTGTTATCAAAAACAGGTTTAACCAAATGTTTTGCGCTTTCAACTCCTTTTTACATGCGGGTTTTCATGGTATACGGATCACGACAAGTGCTGGTAACACTACAAACTTGCGTTTCCCGACTACAGGATTTCCGATTTAAGTTGGGTTGATAGCTCATGCGTTTCTTTTTCCACTGGGCATTGTTTCAAAAGATGCGTGAATCCAACATCTATGACCAGTTTCGATGCCAATGGACCCGTTTTGCATGCATTTTCACCATTAACCAGTCCGTCAGACGTCTTTGAAAGGTAGCCTAAGGCTGCACAAAGTTATCACATACGCTTAAAGGTCGCCCCAATCACGAAGTCAAAGTTCGGCATCGATGCTAATTTAAACCCAATGTGTTAAAATTCGAAAAGCAGCTATTCTGCGTATCCACCAGTCCCGTAGAATTTGAGGGGAAAGTAAAGACACGGTCGTGTCTGGCTTTACTATTAAGTTAGTGTATTGCGACAGAATAGGTTCTGCCGACTCTCTTGGTTATCCAGGTGGGGAAAACCCCGTTTCTTCTAGTTACGCATTGCCCTTATGAATAGTGGACCACGAGCGACGACCCGCTACAGGTTTCCACCCTCTTCGACCAACAGGTAGGTCGAAACCATGCTTTCGACAAAAGAAAGGAGACTGAGATATTTCGAAAGTCCTCGCAGGCCAGTACAAGTGTATAGGCAGTTGTTTTGACCTACCAAGAAGCAGCACTTCTAGTCTATAAATTCGGACAAAAACTTACCACTGCCAAATTCGACCATCGCCTATGTTACTAGGGGAGGCGTTACTATCTCTTGTTGGCTTACCAGGTCTTCGAAATTGACGAATGAGAATTTCAATGAGCAAATCCCAGTGAATGGCCAGTTAGTCCCGTTCTGAACTGCTCCGACTGCTCAAGCAAAGTTTTTAGGCCATATCTAGTTATCGGCATGTGTACCCGAAAAACTGCGCCCCCAAAACCAGTACGCCCAAGTTCAAGGAACGGATAACCTGGATTATCCCATACACTGGCCTCGATAGGAAAACTGGCTACTTTTAGGTAGCGGGGTTAGTACTCTTAGCTAGATTTGCGAGCTTTCCGAATGAGGGTCAAAAAGACGCTACTGCCAGGCAACGATCCACTCGTTGCTGTGGGATTAGTTGGAACGCAGGTGTCATGTACCTCCCAAGATGAAGAGTCAGAGTGGTGGTACCGCGAGTAATAATTTATCCTTCAAAGAGCGTGTACAAATGTCAGATACGCTGATGAACACGATCATGCCGGAAAAATGAAGTCAGCCAGCAAGAGACAGAAGATACACATTATGATGTGTACAGACGACACAGGCTGGATATGGTTTAGCCAGCGTAAGAAAACCAATAATTGGATCCTCTACTGGGAGCGTTACAACGTGCTGCCAAGCAACATGGACTTTTTTGGTCGTGTCCCCTGATTCTTCGACGTTCCTCCGCCGTAGTTCAGTGTCCCCGTTCGGGAATCCAGCGTCGGCGACACCTTGGCGGTAAACGTAGATTCGTTTTACTGCGTCAGCCACAGCTACAAACGGTAAAGGCTTAGCGTGAACCAAAGCTGGTGACGAGACGAATCTATGATCACGCTTGCTTGCCAAGACGTAGCCAAAGGCTTGTAGGGTTGCGGCATGGTACCAAGGTAAAGGAGCCGAAGGGTCAGCACCGGATTTTTCCGAAACACCGAGGGAGCTCTTGGGGACCCACACTACCCCATCAACATCGTGTCGCAAACAGATTGCAGAGGTGCAAGTCCATTCATTGGATCGTTCAATGTGGACATTGAATAACCACGGATGACCCGAGAGACCAGCCTATAGGAAAAATGGAAAATAAGTGTACTGAAAGCAGCACAAGGACGAAGCATGCTTACACACAACAACTAGACAAATAAGTGTCACCATGAGAGAGAGCGCATCTGTGTTGATAAAAATATGGTCCAATGCGGTATAGGCTGTGGGAGGGAACAGAAATACCGGATGTAATTGGTCTTGAGCAGATGTTAACTTGGTTGAGCAAATTGGTCGTTTGTAGATAGTCAACGAGCAGCTACACAAGTGCCGGCAAGCACTGTCCGAGTTATGGTGTGGAACTGATTGAATGATCGCCTCCTCTTAGCTATCTGACGGGTACAACTGAGGCGGGAAAGCGTCCTGTGAGTAGACCAGCCTGCAGCGCAACCAGCTTACTGGCAACTAACCTCAATCGATGAAACTGATTGCCAATGGGCTAAGTCGCTAATGAGCAACACGCCTTTACCCTCGAGTTAAGTGACATACAACATCTAAGGTAAGATAAGACACAGTAGGAAAACGTATTTCACCTGGACATTCAAGCACTCAAGATTTAGGAGTAAAACGGAGAAGCGTTGCGAACCTCTCGCTTGCGTACTATGGTTCAATCATAATTACTAACGTCAGTTTTCAACACACCAGTCTCTGGAATGTGGCAAAAATGACCTCACACTGAAGATGCGCCACAGTGATGACCTGTTGCTAACTATGAAACCATTTTTCAACCGTTTCCGACCACAAAGACATTCGGAAACTGTGGGAAGTACCTTCATTCGTTATCGCGTGTTGCTAGCACGAAACATTTCCCTGTTGACGCAACCAGTTCGGTAGCCAATAGGCTGCTGTTGCAGTTAGACAAGTTTCCGACAAAAAATTAAGTTTCAGCATTAATTAAACGCCAACGCGCACTTGACAGTCGTTTCTCTCTGCGTTGCTCTTACACTATACTATGAAAAATCACAGTAATCAGAGATCGCCTTAACCGCATGTTGTTGTGCTTAACATATCTACGCTTTTTGGAACGATCTTCGCAGTCTTCTTTGGAAAACCATGGCGGGATTTCCAATGCCACGTTTGGCATTAGCGGTGACTGTGGAACTAATGGACACTGATGTGGTAAAAGCAATAGCTCGTACATAAGGAGAGCACTCCAAAAGCTTCTGTACACAAATCGGTGTCCGTCAGGGGTGAGCACTCTCTCCAATACTATTTAATTTCGTGATCTACAAGATGATGAGACCAACGCTGAAAGGTCTTCAAAATCCCGGTGATCAAATAGCCTGTGACAAAAACCTTGTCGATCTGGAATATGCAGACGACATCGTTCCCATTTTCGAAGAGAAGGCGCAGGTGTTTTTGAATGAACTGACCAAAGTCATCCCGTCCTTTGGTATGCACTTTGCACCCACAAAGTGTAAGGTCATGCAGTCACTGCAGGGCATGCAGTCACTGAACACGCCACTTACAATCCAGGGAGAGGCACTGGAAGTTGTGGAG
>SJOL01006981.1:494885-506835 GCA_004794785.1 Opisthorchis felineus
TTCACTCTTCTGACCGATCACAAGCCTTTGCTGTCAATTTTTGGCTCGAAATCTGGCGTTCCCGCTCATTCGGCAAATCGTCTGCAACGGTGGGCGCTCATCCTGCTTGGCTACGACTTCCAAATCCAGTATCGACGCACTGAAAATTTCGGCCAAGCGGATGCACTGTCACGACTCATCGGCAACCATACTGCGCCAGAAGAAGACTCCGTCATCGCGGCATTATCCGTCGACGACCATGCTAGCCAGCAGCTGCTCCAAACAGTCCGTGCCTTACCAGTGACTGTTACGGATATCAAGCGTGAAACTTTGGCTGATTCGACGCTACAACAGGCGATCCATGCATGATGAAATTGCTGGAAGCGAAAACTCAATGGAGGGCCCCATAGTCAAGTAATAGCATAATTATATGTTTCCGCATAACGTGCTTCAAAATTCTGTGACGACGATATTCAATAATGCTTTTTTCGTTCGGTGTAAGCAGTACGGGGCGACTGCTCGACATCCGAAGATACCATACTACCCGCTTCGTCCTTTCAGTTCCCTCTCATTATAGTGAAGTTTAGAAACCCTGTGAAATTAATAAATCATCACATTTCGGTCGAAAAATTCATACCTTGATAACCTCCAAAGAGGACTGCCAATTTGCAGTTTAAAATTGTCTCTCTAACGGTGTATAAGCTTGATACTTGCCCCACGGTGTCCAAGCGGAGTACTAAAATGCGGTTAATTGCACTGCTGGTATTCATATCAAAATGGACAGGGCGAGGTGGATAGTTCAACCTTGGGGACAGTTTTGCTGTGGATAAGGTCCAGTCATCCTGACGCCGGACTACACGATTGGTCGGCCATGTGGAGTGACCGTAGCAAGTATGTGATCCTGAGCTTCTGTCAGGTGGGACATAAATGTGGATGTGTTGATTACCATATGTGACTAACCGAATGGTTTTGTGAGGATATCGGCACAGGGGGTAAATTCAGTACGTCGCCTCTTACCGATGAAACCAAGCCATCCGCAAAGGTACACGTAAACACTACCATTGTTATGCAAACGCAAGCGAGTGAATACGTCCTTAGGAATGTTGGACGTACATCTGAAGAACTTTTGCGGTCGCACGAAGCAGGTTATGTGAATGAGACATACCAAAGCCCGGCCGATTGGACCCTTTAGCTCAAGGTACCATTAGTTTCCTTGTCGTACCAACTAAATACACGTCTAATTTAGTCGTTTCGCTTTCGCTAGAAAAGGGGGCAAAAATAAATCACCATACAGCAACCTAGAAACAGGATCAGGATGACATCTGGCATCCAGACGAATCAAAACACTTCAAAACCACTGAAGAGCGCGTTGTCTTAAAGATAATTGCAAGTCATCATGAAGTACATGTATCGGAAGAGAAAAATCCACCGTACCGCAACCACAGTTTAGTATAGGGACACCCACCTGATGTGTAACTTGTAGGTTTCTTGCATCGAACCGCTGCAAGATAAGGTCATCATCCTCATCGTCTAACGGAAAATCAACTTCTTCCAGCTGTTCCACATTGAAGGCAGGTCTCAGTGTTGAACCAGTCGTGCTGCTGATAGTATCCCCAGATTCAGTAGCCTTTGGTCCCTCTTGAAAGTGCTCCACTTCACTGGCTGACATGCTCCTCGTGCGATGCTTGACGAATCTTTTATCGACTTCGACATCGTGTATCAACCGGGGCCAATGCAACGTGTGCTTCTTGTGCAGATTCACCTCCAAACTTGTAAGCCCAAAAGATAAAACACACTATATCAGACTAAACAGAGTTTCAAATTCATCACCGCTATCGGTTCGCCGTTAGGTTTAGAGGTCATCGGTGTAAAGGTTACCGGGTGACGATTCTCGATAGCGAAATTATTTTAGTTGTGGAAAATAAAATGACTCTGATAGGATACACTCAGTTTGCTGAATACACTGGTATCAGCGGGAGAATTCACAGAATCTCTCGTCTCAACTTTAGGTACCGCATGTTTCAGTTGGCATGATATTCCACACACCGAAGTATATTGTTTTGACACAATATAAAGGTTATTGAAAACTCTTAGACAGCCGACTTCCGGTTTCGTCTTTCTTAGTGCTTATTAGGTGAGCGTAGTCTCCGAGATTTCTTCAATATTAGGTTTTACTCCAACACCAAATTGTACAAAATCGACGAAATACACCCACTTTAAATTACGTCGGTGTTAACAGAATAATCAACCGAATCTCTCGTTTGTGATATTCTTGAACCGCTAACACCAATGCAACTTGTAAATGAGTGCCCTCAACGGCACACAATTAGGTGTCCGAGTGGGACACACGGTTGATGGAAGTTCTGGAATTAGGCCCAACTGACGAGGCACAAGTAAGACGGCACCGGTAAAGGAGTTAGAGTTCAAGAGTTTCTAACAACCTCATACGTTGTATCCGGCTTGACAGGAATTCCCAATGCACTAACTGCAAGCCAAATCTGTCACTCAACGGAAAGGACTTTAGTTTTTAAACCAGAACTATTTATCTGCGTATAGTCGCCAGCAAAAAAATCGATAGACATAAGAGGCAGGAATTGGCTAAGCGGTGTGAAAATGAATAAATACAAGAGCACCGATTTGTTGAGTTAACCATAACATAAGCGTGAGTTTGAATTTCCACACCCAGGTAGACCACACATAAAAGTGCGGCTTAGACTTTTAGTTGGGACTTTGCCAAGTAACACATCAGTCTATTTACCCGACGGCCTCTTTCTCTCCAACCTCCTCAGTGCAGTGATAAGTTTTTGGGCGAAATGCTTCATTTTTTGCGGAATATCTCAGCTCCTCTCAAGACAACGTCCTCCAAGCTGGGTTATTCAACTAATGAGTTACCTAATTTCCCAAGCAGTTTTATTGCTGGAAGAAACTAACATGAGTCTTCGCTTTAGAAGGGTTTGGTAAACAATTAGTGGTGTTTACCCAGCTCATCTTAAACGACGACTTCTCAATCGTTTCCAAACTGCTTTCAACCGATTGACAACATGATTTATGTTGCGAAACATACTGTTTGGCTATGGCATACCAACAAAGCCACCTCGGTTTAAAAAACGCCTACTACCTACCGTGCCTACAAATTCAAGAAGCCCAGTGAATTATTCTTAACGAAACGAGAAGTCGCTTTGTGAACGGGAGCCGTACATGGGTTCTAACCCTTGTGTTGGCAAGCCACGAAAGAGCTGAACAGATGAATCGTTCCATTCAACCGAAGGATGGAACGTTCTTCACAACTGTTCACCTTTGAAATAGATCAGACTGAGTAAACGGAAGGTTGTGGAGTGTAAACTACTCGTAGGAGGTAGTTTCTACAGTTTCGGCCCATCCCATCAATATTCCCTAAGTAGAATACCAGGTTTAAATCATTTGGGTAATCAGGTAGCTACATGTAGCATCCTGCTGTATAATGAATGCGTAAAGAGATTACAGTTATACTCTTCTGCACACTGGAGATACGAACGGATGATAAAATTGCCTCGGCTTGAAGCAAGTGACAACCACTAAAGAACCAGATGAGCAAAGCAGCCCGCTACCTGGTGTCATAGATGGAAGAACGTAATATCCAGTGGTGACATGAAACTCAAGGTGAATGAATCAGATGGAGTGAAGTGCAACTGGCCTGACGTTCGGAAACTACAGTTACCAATGCAACTGCAATTCGGGTGGCGATTCACTGGTTTCACTGGTAGGAATTGTGGTCAGCACGAAAAAGTCAGACTGCAAAAGCGAATGGCGAACTGATCGTTACCCGAAAATTCACTGCTATCCTGTGAACCCCATGAAGCAATGGAAGTCATAATATTTCAAGTTCACGCGCAAACCGCATTCAGCGATCGCACATAACAGTTGACAACTCACGGCCGGGATCTGAACCTCACTGAGAAAGATCAGAGGATGGTGAGGGTCCAATTATGAAGACAGCAAATTTTATGTTGGTCACGAAATGAGTGATAAATATGTGTGGGAAATGCACGTCTATTTACGGTTAAAGATGGTTGCTCAAACGAAAGTCACGTAGTGTACCCTTCGCTTTGATCGCCCCTGAAAGGAAAGCACGGATAAAGTACAGATTGCAACCCTGGTTGAAAAAGCAAACAGACGGCGGACGACATCGATTGCGAACCGCATGTAGATAGTGAGAAGAAATCGGATTTTCAATGTTGTAAGATGACATGGAACCCCTACTGATAAGTTAATTGTATGAACCCCCCCCCACCCCGGGCAAAAGAGCGCGCTTGTTTCGACGTTTGTTTCTATATACCTGACCTATAAATCTTGCATTTTACGCATCCACGACCAATGAAATGGAAGTGGAATGTCTATGTCTCGCGATCCACTTCTTGTTTTTCAGGTGAAATGCGGTAAGTGGCTGGCTTACCATCAGAAGCTATTCGGTGCACTTGCACACCGGAGGATAAGGTCAAAGAATCCCTTATACAGTAGCCCGTGAACGTGTAAAACACATCAGGCAATCTTTCTCACCTGGTGGATTCCCGACAGATGGTCCATATGGCGTTCGGCTCCACGAAACCATATAACTGATGCTTGAAGAGGGTCGTGGTGTTCTTTTCTTGTTTAGACTCATCAAAATGGGTTAGGATAACCTCCAGAGTCTGTTGCTGACCTTCATTTACTTGCTTCGGCGTGATTGTGACTTCAACTGCCTCAGAGGGCTTGAAAGGTCCTGAAACCGGTGGAAGCTGGGTTTCATTCAGCGTGAATTCTAAATGTACCATGCCGGATTCATCCTCATTGGAAGGGTCAGACTGGGACCAGTGGATTGATAGGGGGACTGTAACTTCACTTGCAGGTGCGACATCAGAACTGGTAGACATGAGAGAGACGCGGCTGGAACCAATATTCATAGGTGTGTCCGAAGGCTCTGGAGAGAAAAATGAAAAAAGTATGGCGTTTGGGAGAAAAAATGTGGAAGAAGTGACTGAAGGGCATCTAAGATCCAACAGCCCAGAATTAAGTATGAAGAGTATGTGTCAAATCCACGGGTACTGACTCTACTGCTCTAAGAACAACCAACTTCTCAGCTCTTAGCAGCAACAGTAAACACACGTTGATTGTTAAATGCGCAAATGAGCCGGTGGATATGTCATCTAGCTAGGTTACAGGTGATTAGGCGAGTTACTTAGTCCAACATATAACCTATATTGAATGAAAACCTAAGAAGGCTATTGCTAGGTCAGACAAATCTAGACGAATGACTACATTAGACCGCAAATGAGAACCAGCAACTCGCGAATGTAGGGTCGAAGGAATATATGAAACTCAGAAGTAATAAGTGCGAGTCAGAGGGTCGTGTGGTTGATCCTCGTAAGGTCATTTAAAGAGTCTCAGCTAGGGAAAATGTGTAGCGAAACAACTAAACATACTTAACCAGCGGGTAGAACACACTGGGCCAATGGAATAAAGCTGTGCATACGGGTTACTACCAGTTTTGCTGAACATTTGAGACAACTTAAGTACACCATATAAAATTCGAGACACACGAGAGTTATCAGCTACTTCCAGGCGTCCACAGATTCTACAGACTACGGTGTAGTGTTCTGCAAACAAGTTCACGGCGATGATAAAAGATACGGTTGTTGTGATCAAGGTCAGATGGCATAGAGAGCAACAATAACCCGTAGGGTTTGCGCACAAAATAGTAAAGATTTCGTCCCACACATCTGACTAACCGGTAGAATAAAACAATGCTTGAGAAGAAATGTGATGGATAACATACAGAAAAACGTACTGGAAGTCTTTTTGGCTACTTCGGGATTGAGTGAATCGTATACAGGCAGGAACGTCCGTTCGGCGCAAAGGTGGAGCGAATGGGCATCACGCGCCAACGATGCATAATCTGGAAAGCTGGTGCCCACCAATCGACGATGTTGACTGAGAATCCACTCGGTTGCGTTGGCTACAAAACACGGTTGATGATAAGGAACAGAAAAGGATGTGGAGAAATTTCCAAGATCGGATTCGCTCTTCAGCAGATGTTCAAAACACAGCAGTTTGTGAAGCCTGTTCTATTGAGTATTGTCCGATCTACATAGTCGGACACTAGCAGATGGCACATAGCCAGAGTGATGGATAAAGCACTGTATATCAAACGCCTCAGCAGTGATCTGCTGTTCCAACGGAAATAGGCATTCTGAGTCCTAGAGTCATAATATGCTATATATAGACACGTCACTGTCTACATTTTTTGTGGTGGGGCTACTCATCAAACTGCCGGTTTGCTCTTTGATCAACAACTGTTCACTAAAGCTACTGGCCGAACACTGGCTTTGGAAGCCCTTAGCCAGAAAACCGTTTGCAAAAATACGTCAAATGTTCGTGAAAACACGCAGTGCCTTGAAAAAAAACCGTGAAGCGAGAAAACGAAGCCGAGATGCTAAACATTCAAATAAACTTGCCACATGACGACAAGATGACAATTATATAACTGTACGTATGAAGTAAGTCGAGGAAACCGACTGACAGTCATGTCATCCCTCTCGCCACCTCATGGTTATGACTGGCTAGTATTCTGGAACAGGCTACGAATAATCTGTTGCTGGTTTGCCGCCTGGTCGTCCAATCGACGCAAAGTGCGCTCATACAGGGTGGGCTGCTTACTGATAGCTTATTTTCTCATAATTTAGGGGCTTTTTGTGACAAACTCTTCCTAAAACAATTCGGTACTCGGTTAGTGGAGGGAGGTTAAAGCAATCCATCCATGGAATGTCAATCAAACGGTTGTTTCAAGGGTATATTACGCGTGGACGAATTTATGCTTAGTATTGATAGCCTCTCCCATTTCGCCTGAATTGCATGCCAGTTTATTCCAACACACGTCCCAACTCAGTGTTTTTATATCTGCTCATTATCTTCGAATCTAGGCCTATCTGGTGCACGTCCTAGGCCATCAATGAAGAGCGACAGAAAACCATACAACGTGCAGCGACCACGAGAAGACAGCGGCTATTATTCAGTTGGAAACCACTAAGATAAAAATTCAGCCGGAATACGAATAACTGGTGACTCGAACTGATTACCTGGTATGTTCTTCAGTTCCTCTGATTGAACTGCTCTATTGCCAGGCCATAGAAAAACTTCAGTTGTTGTCACCAAGCTCCGGATCGGATAATCCGGAGGAAACACGAGTGTCGTCCAGGGAATAACGCCGTTAAAAAACAAATTCGCAATGCGCATTTGCACTAACAGCAGTGGAGAGGTCAGGTTAGCTCAGGTGGTCCCAATTAGCTTGCAGGAAAAGGGACGAGCGAAGATGAACAAGTATCCCAAAATACGTCGTACATGAGTTGGTATTATTCATGATGTTATCGGTAAATTGGGAGAACTCTGACAACATTGGCCTTCATCCAGTTTGACAGGTGTTGAATTCCAATGGGATGTGCATACCTGAATGGTCTCACAGTTCCTGTGAATGTCAAATTTCCCCTAGCTTCATCTCTGACTCACCTTACTGCAACTAACCCTCTCTATCTCCTTCCCTTTGGAGGGATGCTTTTAGCCAAAATTTACACGCTACACTCGTCTCTGTATTTCGGTTACTGTACTCTCTTCACCAGCAAGCGACCACCGGATCCTCCTGTCTGTATGGCGACGCTTACTATGCTTAACTGACAGTCTCTTCTGGTTTCCGTAAAACGTGTTCAGGACATTATTCACATGCCGAAAAGAATAAAACCAGAAGTAACAGTTAAACCAAATCGTAACAGGTTGCACAGACTTGGTAAATGTACTCTAGGAGGCAGAGAGCTGGGCTGCACCAGTAGAAGTCGATCTGTGATGTAATGTCACAACTCGTAGCCTGTGGTTCATGGTACCACTTGTAGGATTGGAGTTATCCCTTAACTAAACATTCCAAACGGCTAATACGGTGGACGTTTCCTCCGGCACATCGTGTAGGAACCAACTAAAAAAGCGTGAAATTCAACGAATGTAACACCTTGCCCCAGTTGTTACAGAGGCACCCGGGTGTGGTTTCGACCGCTTTACTTGATATCACAGAACCCGTTTTGTTCAACCATTTACCAGATATCACCGAGCCAACTGTCACCAGGTAATGGGGCGGGACATCAAACACACAGATCAGTAAACCCGGTCGCGTTGGTACCGGCTGTCCTCTCATAAAGGACGTACTTCTGAGTCAAAACACCGCGCCAGCATTTTAAGTAGTTAATGGAACCATCGTATAACACCTTTTGTCGTCAAAGCGCAGCTAACCTAGTTACTAATTCCGAAAAAAACACTCCATCCTGAACCCACGATTTTTTCCGGACTCTTACGCAATAAACTGAGGCAAACTATCATTTCCAGTATGTGGTTACCCTCAGTTACTATCACAGAAAGAAGGATCAATACAAAATCTGGACAGACTGAATCCCTATGAATTGATGTGCTGTTTACGGCTTACAAAGTGCTCCGAACTGTTGGTATTAGACGGGCAACCGATACCTTAAATATACTAAGTGAATTGCTAAAACAAATTTCGTGAGAACTTGCGACCGTAAAATAAACAAGAGCCACACCTGTTTGTCGATAGGTAAGCCACTCCAGGAGAGTTACGTAGGAGGATTTCGTGCGCACAGGGAAGTCATCCGGCTTTTCAGTAACAGAAGCCATCAGGCAATGCAAATCCACTTCACCAGAAGGAGATACAATGCCTACGGAATCCAGGAGCTGCGCTGCGAAAGACTGGAGTGGTGGATGCACGTCCGATGAGAGCTAAGATGGAGTCAGAAAATAAGGCGGAATGTGTAGGGTTACGAACATCTAGGATGCCCGATGAGCAATAAAGAGACTAAGTGAACAACGCGACAGACAGTAGTGCTGAAAACGTTTATCACATTTTTTCTACCACCTTCACAGTGTTGCATCAGATACTGAATACATATATTCCTGCTCTAAATTCGCGACCGCTTGTGCACCTCTGAAGCCTAATGAGATATGTTACGACGTACGATTATGGCACCCGATTATGGTCCCAAAAAGTCCCCTAGTGTAACATGTACAGCAACTCGTTCCTTAAAATTCCACTCTATGGTGGTATTATACTGTATCAATCCTCCTGTTTTCAAAACCTAGCAGGATCCTAGCCTGGGGAAGGGAAGCAATCGGATCAACAATGATGTTGCCGTCTACGGTGATGATATTTACGGAACCCCTGGTTGTTATTCGACCAGGTGGTCCCCAAGAGACCTTACTTCATAAAACATTAACAGAGACGTCATTACATACAGCATAGCTCGAGATATTATTCATGAAATAAACTAATCTGAAGGTGTACCATGCTCAGTTCATTGGGGTATCCCAAACAAGTTATTGAAAAGAGTTATGATGTACGGACCCTCCGGTACAAAAAATGCTTTCTTGGTGCTCGAACGGAAGAGCAGAGATGTGACAAACAATAGATTAATAAGAACACCCAACACAGGAACCCCAACTTACTTTCCATTCGGGCGATGTACAACCCGTGCGTTTTGTTTCAAATATGAACAGGTGACCACAGCCATCATATAGGATGGCATGAGCTTCCGAAGGGAATGCGAGAGTAGAAAACATAGAGCTTCTGCTGGTAACCTCTGACCATTTTGGAAAGGAGTACACCGAGGTTCCTTGGCGAAAATTGTGAGCATACTGTGGGACACGCAGATGCCTTATCTACCAAGCGCTGAATAGAGTCCAAAACAAAACTTACACATCCATCAAGCTCTATGTAGTACAAATCACCCTGGACAAATGGATCAGGTGTAAGACAGTTCTGATGCGAGAAGGATTGTACATGCTGTTTGGACAGCGACTCAGGAAGTGATTTGAATGCGATTTTATTCGAAGCGGAAAAATGGAACTGCGGGATCTTCTCTAAACTGAGCTTGTAGGATTCAAAATTTGGATCCAAAAGAGTGCGATCCGGCCGCAATGTAACATTCATCTAGTAATGATAAGGTAAATAATCAGATAGTTACTAGAGGAATGGAGAGCACGAGTCTGAGGGCTGACAATTATGAATGTTTAAAAAATAGGTTTTTGAATACAAAGCTCCTGAAGATGCAGAACAAAGTTCCATGAAAGTGAATAAAATAGCTATGAATGGAAAAGAATGTCAGGGTTTGAAGTACGTGCTTTCTCCAACCAAAATAACACGTAGCAGAGCTTTTCTTCACTGTGGCTTCCAAATTTGTGCAAAGCACCACAGGAACCAAAAACCTTACGTCTCAGGTGTGGAAAACAGGCTCCGCAAAATAAGGGAAACCAGTAGCCGTGGTACGACAGGCGTGAAGCTTATACCTCTATGGTGGAAACAGTCGATTTTGGTATAGTTTTGAAGACAGGTACGAACGACGATCGGTCCCAATTCTCTGGAACAACTTATCCCCAAATAAGTACGACCAACCTAGTCAAAGCGGGACATTAAGACCCCTCCATCTTTGAACGGCGCTGAGGGGAGCTCACATGGCCGAGCAGCCCGATGCTGCTTCAAGGCAGAAGTGTATATTAGTGTTTCATCAACTGAGGTGATCTTAACTCACAGACTAAGGCTCAAAACGACTGGGTCGAACGAAAGACAGGAACCGGGGCAGGAAGCCCACCAAACTGTTGTTGAACTGTTCCGCCCAGCAATCCGGACGCTGGCCTTTGAGTTTCCAATATTATCTTTGATTAACTCACTTACAAAAGGCACTTTAGGTCCCGTTTTGCGAATTAGCTCGGACAGCTTCCGTGCACGCTTTGTCGCACTGATCACCCTCAGAGTTCGTGGTTCCACCAAGCCACTCTGTCCATATGCTGTCACATAATCGACGTTCTAGTAGACTTTTACTCTAGGCCTGAGGGGATCAAATGCTTCGAATCAAGGACTGATAGTGACCGTCACGAGATACAAAGCTTCCGCTGAGAACACCATGAGCAGTTCCTGCCGTAAAGTATAGCCAAGAACATCTCGTACATCCCTGCTGCGATCAATGGCCTACCAAGAGGCCGCATGTGATGCAACGTATATTAGGCTTTGGTATGTTTCCCTCACTTGGCAAACGAAGCATTTCTACTGCTAAATTAGGAGCTCGTTTCTTCGGTTTACTAGGAAAATTTATTGAAAATCAGCACCGAACGAGGGTTCGATATGGACCGACTTGTGTATATCTCAAAACGATCGGCGATCAAGGACTGGACCACGCCCCCGTTAGCTGATGGTGATGTGGTCCATTTGATTCCAAGGCTGTTCAGCGGTAGGGAGGCGCCAGGTAGCACACCACTGTGTCTAAACCCAGTACTGCTGAGAAGCAACTGGTAATCAATACAGGGTTGGAAAAGATATTCACCATTACCATTGTACTTTGGTGTCCGGACTAAACATACCACCCGTCACGAAGAGACTGGACCTTACCGTGGTGTGGTGGTTTGCGCACCTCAGTGACCCACTGAGCTATACTGGGGGGTGTCCCCGCGACACTCACAGAGTCTCTCATACCAGGTTGGTTAATGGGTAGAGATCGGACAAGCACAGTCTCCTAGCGCTCCAGGTTGGGGGTTGGAACACGTGTGGCGACGTGTTCCGTAAAAATGGTAATGTACTTGCATTTCCAGCCCAACACCACTTCTTGCGGTTAGGCTTTTGAGCCAAAGGCTTTGGTTGAGGACCCTAACCGTCCTCCTGTCTAGGTGTGGGCGCCCTGACAGTATCCCAGCCCTCGTACAACCACGACATTTACAGATAACAATACTCTCATGCCACATCGGCCGTCGCGTGGTGCCTTACTTGCTGCATACAGCAGGGCGGGTAAGCGAAGACATGCTACTGCTGACGCCTCCCTTCTTACAATTTCACATTTTCCGTCTTCCACCCTCCCCCACCTAAATTTGAATACTTTCTCCTCAGGTCCCAGCTCTAGGACTGACCGTTTTGCTCGCC
>SJOL01006981.1:514312-532795 GCA_004794785.1 Opisthorchis felineus
CTCTGAAACCTCGGGAGTCAAAATGCTCCCGGGACGTTCGCTCACAGACATTGAGTATGCGGATGATACTGCTCTCTTTGGTTCAGATCCTTCTCATATGCAAACTATTTTAAATAACCCAAATAACTCTGCCGCACGGTTTGGCATGCGCTTCACACCTGCAAAGTGTAAAGTGCCGCTACAAGACTGGGTGGGATTAAACCCACGCCTCATGCTTGCAGGCGAGCCAATCGACTTGGTAGATAAATTTGTTTACCTGGGCAGCTGTATAAGTTCCAGTGGAGTGGCTGGAGATGAGGTTATTTCTCGAATCCGGAAGGCCAGGGCAGCTTTTGCCAACCTCCGACACCTATGGCACTGGCTTGACGTGAGTTTGTCTGCCAAGGGAAGAGTTTAAACTGCGGTGGTGCGATCCATACTGCTTTATGGATCAGAAACGTGGCCCCTACGCGCAGAGGATATACGGGAGATGTCAGTATTTGACCATCCGTGTCTCCGAAGCGTTGGTCAGGTCTGGCGGTAACATCGGATTAGCAATGCTGAGGTACGCCAGATTGTCTTAGGAAGAAGGAACTCTCCCGCGATAGATGAATTACTCATGCTTCATAGGTTACGCTGGTTAGGACATGTACTCCAGATGCCAGAAGACCACCTGCCTCGCAGAGCTCTTTTCGCCCAGCCCTGTGCTGAGTGGAAGCGACCGAGAGGTTGGACAGTGTATGACCTGGCAACGAAGTACGAAAACACTAACCAGTAAACTTAGTCGGGTGGGCAACTGCCACCTCCCTAGATGGGAACCCCGGGACTCAAATCACTAGTGGTTAATGACATTGGCAGAAATGGCCCAACCGCGCAGTCAGTGGCGCTCGTGCATCAAAGCTATCGCCTTCAATGCATAACTACCCGATTTCCGAACAAACTGAACATGCCTTCACCTCCAAGGCTTGGCACTTACTTCGTCTTCCAAACGCTAGTACACGTGAGTTGTCAGAACGTGAAGGAATTCCCGATTGAAAACTGACCTCTTGATCTGAGGTCGGGCTTGAGTGTTGTAATATCCCCTCAATGTGGACTGGCTGGAACTTTGCTTCTCAGGGTTAATTATGGCAAGAACATCAAAAGGGAAGCAACTAGACAAAGAGTAGCACATCTGACATCCTACGAGCTAGGTGCAGATATACACTATCCTCTACGATAAGTGTGAAGACTGTAAAGGTGTTATCCCCAGGTAATGTGCGTGGCCATATTTATGGATGGAGCGACGCTGCCCTTTTCTAAAACGGAATTGGCTAGAAAAGGTCGGTCCTAAAGACCGCACAGATCACCCAAAGACTGACCGCCGGTGCAGTATTCAGCATGGTTGAGCTATTCCTAAAACCAACAAGCATGGTGCTGCTCAGAATGCACCTGTTGCACGCATTATGAGTCAGACAGTTACGCCCTAACCCCTGTGACCTGGCGCCAGGCAAAACCTTCACAAATAAGTGGTTTAGACCATCGGGTTATTGGATTCGGGGCAGGGTCCCCCAGAAAACCCTAACTGCTGCGTCGCGGGTCAGACTGCTGAACACAAGGCTAGGGGCAGGGCTCCGTTCCTCGAAATGTACCGAAATATTGGTAGCCCGGGTGCGTTCATTGGTGGTTGGTCACTTGGCCGTTGACCTGTTCTCCGAGTTTGGCAATTATCTTGCAAACGTTTAATCACCATTCGAGGTGACATCATCAGTGCGCGTATGACATCACCCGGATTGGTGACGAAACGATTACAAGCTAATTGCCAAGTTCGGTGAACAGATAAGACAAGAGATAATAAAGATAAGCGTTCAGCTGTAACACCCTTTCGGTGCCTAGCCGCCATGCACCCGAAGGAGCACGAGGGCTGGGATACTGCCAGGTTGCCGAAGCAGAGGACGGGTTCGAACCACGGACCTTCTGGTCAGTAAGTTCGCGCTCTAACCACTGAGCCATCTCGCCACCACAAAAAAACCTCTCCTCATCCAAATGCTCTGTGGGTCAGACCACCGAGTCAAATATTCAAGCCGGAGTGCTTCAACCAAACTCCATCTTCGGCTTGGGCACCCGGGAAGTAATATCTGCCCACACAGTTTAAGCGCAGCGGCTAGTCACCTTAGTTTTCCAGCCCCGAATGCAATTAGTGACGATGCCCATACAACCCCGTCTGTTTCTAATTCTGTAACTTCAGTGTCCGATCTTAACCCTCTAACAAGTAAAGTAAGAAGTAATCCTTCACTGCTAACGACAAGGAGTCTATTCAACGTAGCAGCGTTTAATGTATGTACTCTTAGTCAGATAGGTCAAGAAACCTTCCCATTCCGCTTTGAAAATCGATGTGTGCTTTGTCTCCGAAACGTGTATACAAGACCCTATCACGGCTTTGCATCTGATCACGGTCCAAGACAGCTGCCCATTCACGATTCACTCTCCGATGGCCAAGAGGCGGCTCCAGATGCCCTCAACGATGTGAACATTGTATTGAGTGCGACAGCCATGCAACCCGGAGAATGCACGAGGGTTAACATACGGCTAGGTTACTTAAGCCTAGACAGTGGGAGTCGAGATGTAGGGATTGGATTCGAGCCACAGGACTTCGGTCAATTAGTTCGCACCTTGACCACAAAGCTGTCTCGAGCACAATCAGGCCTAGTGAAACAGTTTAGCGAGAATGAATACACCAACTACTGGAACTATGGCAGAATGACGAAAAACGGGCACACCAAAGAATTACACCACTTGGGACAGTTGTAAGTAGCCAGATAATACCCTGGCTCGTGCCCGTATTGCATTCCTTTTTTTAGCGGCTAAGGTCACCCACCGCTATGGTATTCAGTACCCGCAAGATTCGGCCGTTAAATAAGTCTATCATCGGCAGCTGTCTAGACAACCTGCGAACGCTGGGCAAACCGGTTGGCAGAAGGACGATTGGTTCGAAATCCCCAATCATTTGGATTCAGCGTTCAACCGTGTGCATCTCAAAATGGGGTCAAGGCCTTGTTCATGTTGAACCTCACAGCAGTTCATGTTCTTAATGGAGATGACAAAGGAGGTCCTACCGGGACGGTACTCTGATTCAGCAGTTTCCCTGAGAAGACGGTTGAGTCGCTGCCTCAAGACTGACTGTAGTGTAGTGTCTGCCGTTTCGGTTGATTTATATGTATACATGTACTTGTAAGTATTGGTGAGTACAACCTTGCTTACTTGGCTTCGGCTCATGAGCTTTATTTCTGTTTTACATCCATATAAATTGTCGTGAACCCCTGTCTTTGGAGAATCACTGTCGCCTAGTGCTTCCACAGCTTGCATACTACATATTTGGCGACGACGCCAGGATGGTTGCCACACACTGGTGGACCTACCACAAAGACCCTGACTCTACACATGTGCATACAGGCCTTATAGCTAACACGCTGCCCAGTCACACGACCGACGCAGCCCCACACACAGCAACTTCTGCACACGCTCACCAGCCTCAGGCACCATACCACTAGCACCGGCCGGTTCACGTAGGTCATGATACATCTGGGACAGTGTTCTTGAAAAATGGGGGCTAGTGTAGTATAGGGTCTCTGCCGTTTGGTTGATTAATATGTATACATATACTTGTAAGTACTGATGATGTACAACCTTGCTTACTTGGCTTCGGCTCATGAGCCTTATTCCTGTTTTCCATCCACAGAAATTGTCGTGAACCCCTGCCTTTGGAGAATCACTGTCCCCTGGTGCTTCCATAGCGTGCATACTACACTGACCAAAAAAAGTGGTGAAAAGGAAGACCCAAGAAATAAAAACGTCAGTGTCCGTGACGCCGGAGCAAGAAGGCCGCTCATCATTGAAGCCATTCTTGAAGATGATGGCTCAAAAGTCCACTAAAAGTCTCACCGGCTACTTCGGTAGATGGAACACTTCATGGGACAACTCAGCACCAGAAGCTTCGCAATAGGACATGAAACGCTCGGAGTAACGCCTCCCTGGAAGGGGACTTTGAGAAGGGACATATCACTGGTAAGAGACAGTGTCGGACGCGGTTAGGGTACGCCCTCAATGGCACTCATGAACCCGCGATGTTGGCTTCAATGCATAGCTCGTCTCCGATCTCCCAAGGAAAAGTTCTGTTAGGCGGCATTCAGCACCGATGGCGCCCTGCCGCTCGCAGGTAAGCACCGCTGAGGCCAAAAAGCCTACGCCGCACGCGATCGGCGAAAATACCGAGCCGTTTGCCGGTCCAGTATTAGGGCGACCTCTGATTGGCCGAATGTCTGGACACAGCAGTCAATCATGCTCCAGTATCTTCTGAGTCACGCTTACCAATGGCGCATCCGGAATGCATCAGAAATTCCAGAGTGTTGTCGCCGTATACACGTTATAGACGACGCGCTATAAAAGTGCTTTTGACCTCATTTTGGGCGTTAATACACGCCAGCATCTTCGGTGGTAGTTTTGACCGGAACCTTAGTTTGGGAGGTTCAGACGCTGATTCTTAGCAGGTAGATGCTCGTTTCTCCAAACCTTCATGGATGGAATAAAGATTTTACGTGAAAACATTGCATTTTGCCGTCTGTATGCACAGACCAAAAACCACCATATTCCGCCTTAATTTTGTGGGAATTTGTTTTATTAAATCTCCTAATTTTCGCGCGCATTCAATTTTAAAGCAGCAGCGGTATGGCTTCAGGCTGAGCCTTAGACGTACACCCATAAATTCTCCGAAACCATAGCTCGGAGGAGGGAATCTTTAACGTAAAGTTTTAGCATTTGATGGTATTGATTCATACTCTTAAGATCTTCTCATGCGGTCGCAGTTTTGTTGGAAGTTGTTTGAACGTACTCAAGACCCACTATGGGCGCGGAATTCATATTTTAATGACTGCCACCGGCTTCGCATGGTGTGTTCGTAAAGACGGTGGGGAATTTTGGGGAAGGGCCGGTTTCTTCACATGTTTTCTTCTGTATTGGATTTGGAAATAATCCCAAAACTTGCTGAACAATACCTACGTCCTCCATGTTCACGCCAACTCAAAATGGACCAGCTATTCATGAGGTGGTCAGGGGAAATTTTTTATCGTTGCGGCAGGCGTCCAAGGATTTCGTCACAAGTAGTAAGTTGTTTTTTCATGAGGGTCACCACGCGCTGTACCGGGTGCATGGCAAGGTTCGATCTTCAACGGTATACTGATATCTTGATAGTGCCGTTGAAAGAATTAGTGGGTTTGTGGGCAGAACAAGCAGACAGTACAATAGGATGGCCAGTGCTTTGAAGTTCTGGAGCGAATTTAACGGACTGGTATGGTCTTGTGGCGCATGTAATGATCTCTCCGGTAATATTGGGGATATGTTGAACTACGGGCAAGCCATCAGACTGGGTATGGGAGTCGCGGTACCCTCATCGCGACGCCGTACTTGGGTTCATGGACATCCCCGTACATGGCTTAATTGTGCATAACTATGGATGATGCTATTACCACAACCTCAAAAAGAATTTCTCGTTGTTTCCCCCATAAACTGCACCCGTGTAATAAATACCTCATTTTCGAATGTATGGTTATACATCGTCGCTGTGTGGCGCTTTTGGTATCACTGATTTGTGTCGCCAATACGCGCATAACGTGCATGTAGAAACTGTGTAAGTCGCCGGAGATTACATGAGAAAAAACGAGACACCTCAGGCAAAGACGGAGTGCAACTTGAACGAACATATAAAAACAGTTTCAGTGCACATGAACCAAAGTAAAGTTGCATTTGTTATTAAAATCGTACAGAGCCTCTCATGAACCTCTCTTAGGTCACAAAAATGAAAAATCGAAAAGTTGTGGTAATAGTGATATTCCCGGAGGTCACAGGGGCATAAGCTTAGAAAAAACGTGAGTGTATGGTGGTGTAGCGCGTTTGTACGATGAGGTGACCTCAGAATGGCGCACTTACAGTGTAAAGAAAAGTGTGGAGTTTTGCAAACCGGGTTGCCTCTGAGGCTTCATATCCAATGTATTTAGTAAGTCTCTTAGCATTTTTTGCTCTGCTATGAATGAATTTTTCTATTCGTAATTGGATTGCCCGGGATATATGCTACAACCAGGGCGAGCTCAGGCCGGAAACACAGGCGCCCGACAAAATTGCTTCCATTTCATTTTTCCCTTCCTGCATTACAGAAGGCAGAGATGAAAGATGAGATGAGATAATGAGACAACGCTGAAATATCTTCTGAGCTCCGGTTTTCAAATATTTTCTGACGAAAATCTTGTCGATCTGGAATATGCGGACACCGTTCTCATCTTCGAAGAGGAGGAAACGGCGCAGGTGTTTTTGTGTAAACTGACCAAAGTCTTTTGTTATGCACTTTGCACCCACAAATTGTAAGGTTATAATAACAACTGGTGGGTGGCATACCGTCAGAAATAATCATGAGGTTACAGTCAGAATAATGCATGAGTCTGTTTGTAGTTGCAGGTAATGGAACAAGTGGGTGGTAGGGTACGGTCAAGAGAAAGAAGGGAATAGTTGCAGGTGTGTTATCAAACTGGGTATGGCAGTGCCATGCTATCATTGCACTGACATAATTCGGTTTCTGGACAGCCCCGTAACGGACGTCATGTTTGAGGTGATTGGGCTATGATGTGGAATTCTGTGAGCAGCGGGATATTTTGGGTGGCCGAGGAAATTCGCAGAGTTAGGACAAAGCCGATGTAAACTCGCAGGCGTTTTTCTAGTCTAGATCAGTAAAGCCCGGTAAGTTTGAGGAGACATCAGATAGGATAATGCGCATTAATAGAGAGGAAAACTTAACGTTTACCACAATTAGGGCGGTGGCAACAAGTGATTAAATGAGACTGGGTAGGGGTAGAGTTGTACATAGTAGACTAGCGATGGAGCACGAGTTGGGTTTGCTGAAACATGCCATTGTAGTACAAGAGATCTAGGGCAAACTGGTATAAGCACGCAGAGCGGTGTCATGCTTTTTATATACATTCGGAGTTGTAGTGCGACAGATGAGGTCAGTGTACGAATCTACGAGGCTGGGGTAGCGTTTGCCAATTTGAAACACCCACGGCGTCAAAGGGTATGTCCCTGAATATCACGGAACTTGTGTATCAGGCTACAGTTGTATGGCTGTGTGACTTGGCCTGTTTGAGCATTGGAACTAAGACGTCTTCACGTGTTTGCCAACCGTTGTCTCAGAACCATGGCTCGTGTGGGTTGGTGTCGGCGGATCCGTAAGGCGACAGGTATGTAGTGATTTTCCGGTTGTGCATCCAGGGTTTCCATTGAAGAATGTGTCCTTGCAGTTTGCAGCTTTTTTAGTAGCTCATTTATTCGGATACGGTAGACATGATTTTGGAGGTGAAGGTGTGTTGCAACACCTTGACATGAGCGATGGGTGGGGTGAGGCACAGGAAGGAGCCCCTTGTTGGAAGGAAGCAGAAGTGGAGTGAGGTCTGGATTTAGTGCTCTAAATGAACGGATTTGATACCAAGCACCCGCCCGCTCATTAGATCTTTACTACGGCTGCATCCATGGGTGCACGTTTGGAGACGCACGTGGTCCTTGGATGCTAGAGCTCAAGTCTATACCACTTGGTCTTACGACTGACAAGTATACACCCCTCTTTAGCTGTAACTTTGCTGTGCCCAATATTGCATATGGTTGCCGAATCCCGCTATCGAATCATCGACGTACACACGGCTCCCACATTATCGCCAATGGGACTAATTGAGCAAGTGGTGAGTTTACCTTTATAACAGTAAGACTTCAGCTTCAGCGTGAACACTGACCGGGAATTGTGGACAAAGAGTTCATTAAGCACTTGGTGAGTTAGCCACTACAACTTTGTTTAATTCTGTTTTCAATGATATCGTGGAAGATGTGTACGAGTCGTAATTTATACATTTTTCCCTTCAGAAACCCTGTTCGAGGAAAGGCGGTTTCCTGAAACTGAGAACTGGATCGACCACACATTACGTTTGTACCGATGCAACCAATAAATAGAAACATGATTTGTTAAAGGTGGTTGTGTATTTTGTAGGCATTGGGTTGGCAGGCGGACGATATGTATGGATATGAAGGACTGCCGTTGGTCATTGGATTAGTCCAGTATGTATAGTTGGGGCATTATAGTCAGTTACGAGCATGTGTACGGGCCCGGCAGTTACTAAAAGTAGCCATGGTAGGCGACACCGAGTACAGTTATGAGTATGACGGGCCGTGGTTGGCCATTGGATTAGGCTACTGGGCATAGTTGAGGCCTCATACTCAGCGTTGCACATAGACACAGGCCCAGCAATTACGATAAGTTGCTAAGGTAGGCGATATCGACTACGGTTATGAGCATGGTTCTGTGGTATTTTCTACGTGCAGCAGGTAATCGAAACACCATCACTGTTTCACGTTGTGAGTAGGTGTACTAAAAATGCAACAGGCAGCCACCAGAACCAACTGGAAGTCGGAGACTTCCGTTTTTAAGGTGACAGGAGAACCATCTTGCATTAACTTCTTATTACCCGGAACACAATCATAAGGTTTCCAAGTTTTTCTACGATCGACTTCTGGTAAATCAACGGCCAACCGAGGAGGAGTTGGGCACCAGCCGGGCGCTGTTGAAGTAAGGAACACTATTGCGAGAAGTTCAGCAGTTTGTGGCTAATAAATTCGGAAAGGTCCTTACCACTAAGGACATATACAAATACCGGCGAAAGTGTCGGCTCTGTTGAGTAAGTGACGAATAGTTGGGTTTTATTCCGGCAGTGGGTATGCCTACGGTCCTGGCAAAGCTTCACGCGTTCGGACGTGGCTTGTGCTGCAATCGGGGGAAATTCACACACATTTCACCAGACGGCAGCAGATAGCGCTGTTTTGACGCTGTTCTGTTCAACTGCTACGTGCGGTACCATCCTCTTATGTTACTGATGCAGCCATTATAAAGGATTACTCGACCCAGGCTGTGACTCGTTTCCCACGGATCCCAGCTGTCTGCACCGATAACCCAACGCTGTCTCCGTACCCATCACGGTACATCTCAGCATGGTATTCCCACACATCCTTAACCGGTTCTTCCTCACCCGCCAATTAGAGAACTCCTGAATCCCCTGTCCTTATTCAGTCCCATACTGGCCCCCTTGGGCTTGCCAACTTTTTATTAGCCACCCTACTTACCTCCTCTAATCCCGCTGGTAAGATTTCTGTCCTTCCAATCAACACCCACTCCTTTTTACATAAATTGCATTACATCGAGCTTATCTCCGCTATGGCTTGTCCAACCTTCATATGCATCACCGCGACGTGGCTCTCCCCTTGCACACCTGATGCCTTTTTCCTATTCCGGATACACTATTTCCTGTTCCGGTCGTTCCCAATGCCATGATGGTGGCTGCCTTATATACTCTAGAACTGAAGTGTACGGCTCCCCTATCTACGATCCACTGCTAACAGTCACTGCAGACTCTGTTTGGCTTTCTGCCAGTCGGGCTAACCCGCCGTATATCCTCGGGTGTTTTTACATACACTTTTGACACTCCATTAGCTCGATTAGCCAACAGTCCGCGCCTCTTTCCTGCGTCCAAGCTCTACCTCACCCAAACACACTAATTTTCGGCGATCTCAACCTACCCGGGACCTCCTGGTCTCAACACAGGTCCCAAATGAGCTTTTCACCTGTGCTTCCCCACCTTGACGTCGAAGGCTGATCTCAGATTATAAGACGTCACACACGGTCCCCATACCCTGGACATTGCCACTTGCCAACGGTTATCTGCGTCATACCACTGCATTTGGCCCGATGTTCTTCGATAGCGACCATCGTACGGCCACTTGTCACACTTCCTATTCCTGTCCCCTTAAGCTCCTTCATCCATTCCCCTGACATCCTTGAAGCATCTGCGATCTCGTTGCATCATAAAACCTTGGACGAGTAGTCTCTCCCTCTAGCTATTGACAAAGCGTGGCCAATCTTTTTTATGGACATGCACTATTGTCCTTATGTCTGGTTGCTCCCACACGCGCTCCCTTTTTTCTGACGATTATCCGTCCTACGCTATAAAATTAACAATTATCGTAGGCTCTTCCTTGAAACCCATTACCTTTTCCTCCCTATTCTGATTAACAAACTACCACTGGAAAAATTACCCTTGAAAAGCGTGAGGAGTCTACCACTGTAGCGCATTCTTCTCAATCCTGGATGCTGGAACGTTACAGGCGTAGCTCCTCTAGTTTCTATGCAATTCCGAGTACTGTGGCCACTGACGGAAGGCCTCTTTCTGATTCTGCTAATATCGTCGAATCCCTAAACTCCTACTTCACCAGTTGCTATGTGCCATCTGCATCGAACCTACCTACTCATTGCTCGCAAACTGGTCCCGTAGTGACCACATCTGTTGATGAAATAAACCACACCCTCTGCGCACTCTCAGTTGCTTTACTTGACTTGACCTCCTCACGGGACAGTCTTAGAGACTTCAATTTCCCTGGAACTGACGGTATCCTCTCGCTTATCCTAAAAGCTGGTGGCCCAGACATCTCCACCCTCATCCTTTACCTCTTGAGTACCTCCCTTATCACTGGAACGGTTCTGGGTCATTGGAAGCACTCTACCATTGTTCCACACAACAAATCCTGTCCACGAACTACTCCAGCTAGCCATCCTGGCATCCACTATACTTGCTTGCTCTCCCGTATCCTAGGGCGCCTCGTCAAATCCCTGTCATTGATTACCTGCCCATCACCAAGATCCTTAACACTCGACAATATGGGTTTATGGTGCGGCCTTCAGTTAACACTTGCCAGGTTGATTTTTTAATCACATTTCGTCTGTTTATGATGCTGTGTGTTATTCCTATCTTACTTGATATTCGCAAGGCGTTTGACTAAGTCCCCCATCGTGCACTCCTCAACAAATAACGATCTGCAGAAATTGATGACTTTCTTCTGAGTCGGCTCAGTTTTGACCTCGCTGCCAGAAACCAGGTCACTAAAATCGGGGATCGCTTCTCATCATCATTTCCCATCACTAGCAGAGTTATCCAGTGTAACGTGCCAGGCCCCTCACAGTTCTTGATATGAGTCAATAATGTCACTGAGTCGATTACCCATGGATCCCCCTTTTTATTCGCTGAGGATATTAGAATTGCTTGCACATTCAGGGCTAGCGACTGTTTCTACTCTATCTAATATTCAGTCTGCTTTGGATTGTTTGTCCCTCTAGTCCACTGACTCCGTTTTTCGCCGTTCCAAAATGTCAAGCTCTCTCTCATCGTTTCGAAATTACTCCTGGGATACTTATACTTAATAGACCCTCGATTCCCACTCTTCCCAAAATGCGGTCTTAGGTATTCTTGTGCGTTTAGTTTTCCCCAACATACATAGTACAAGGCGGCTAAAGTACGCCAGCACTGGGCTTTCATTCGCCAGTCATTTCACAGCAAACCATGTTTAGTTAACGTCTTTAAGCAGTTCGTAAGACCCATTCTGCAATCTTGCCCTGAGTTTGCCCGACAGTATTCACAGGCATGCCGGACTGCCGTGCAGAATGTGCAACGCTCGTTTACTAAGTCCTTGGTTCCGACGTCATCCGCACTACCATATCGTCTCCACTGTTTGTCACTTGGGCTGGATCCTGGATGGCTGAGGCCCACTTGGTTGAAACTTCTCCTTCTGCTTCGACTAATCTACCGACGAACTTACACAGCTGACCGCCGCCATGAGTCTTCTTCCTGCCCTCCATATAATGCCCGCAACTCTGGACTTTTGCTCCAGTCGTCGATCTGTCGACCTTCCTTTAGACAAAACGTTTTCCTTTTCCTGCATTCCAAACTATGGAACAAGCTCTTCTTCCGTATCCGTACTTTTATCCTCACATGTAGGTTTTCAAAACATCATCGATTCCTACCTTTCTATTGAGGGGGCCGAGCGTCACTTCGCGCCAAAAGCTACAGTGACCACTTTTTTGAAAGAATTCCTAAGCACTTCTATGTTGCGCTCTCATCCTAACTGTCCTATTACTTGGTCCTGGCCTGTACATTTACCAGCTTGAACCTTCTAACGCTAACCACACATGAGACAGCTCCCCTCCCAAGTGTTCTTAGCCATTAACTACCCTCTCACAGGACTCTTATGCAGAAGTTTCAATTCCTGGGCAGTAGCCTGATCTCTGTAGTGCAGATCTGTTGTCCAGTGTCTAGCGCACACAGTCGTAATTGTCTTTATGCCCATCTCCACTAACCCTTGTCACATTTCTCAACTTCATCCTTAAGCTTCTGTGCCCAGAAGATTCACCGCTTGTTCCTTCGAGCCGGGTCTCCTCCTTTGGTAACTCTAAGCGTACTGTAGTACGCTGTAACGTGGCTAGGTCCACGTACGTCGACTTACAGGTGTTCCGTTGTCTTCGGTAGCTCTTGTCCCGTCTTGTATCGGCGTTTTTAGTCAGATACAACAAAATCTAGCAGACCCCTCGGTTCCTCCTTTCATACGATTTTCTGGACTTGGTTTCGTTTCCTTCCCTCTGTAAAAATTTCCGCTAGTTTATTGATAGGCTGTCTTCGTTGTCCAATTTATTCTCGCTTAAATACTGTGTCTACAGATGCAGACGCAGAATAGACCCTAATAAGTCTTGTTCCTTGCCCACGCTACCTTAAAACTGACAGTTCTCACCGGGAGACTTCGAAACCTGAGTGCAGCATGCTTTCATTTATCAGGAATAGGAGCCTTTGACCAGATTTAACTGAGGGCAGCTTTGGTGGAGGAAGCTTACGGGATATTTTCTGCGTTCTCAACCGTATTTGGTCGAATTTCACTGACCCACAACCCAGATGTCTTTGGAATTGAAGGGACAATTATACACCAAATAGGGCTATTCTTTCAAGTAGATCGTTTAGGGTGAAATTTGGGCCAACTTACACTTCCGCACCGGTACCCATTGGAGTTTTTCAAAGTTCCGTTCTAGGACTTTCTTTTTCTGACCTACTTCAACTACCTTATAAGTTCTTAAACCCATGTTTACTTTTTGTGGGCGGAGTTCCAGTACCAGTGCAATTCAGGCGGATACTAACGCCGCAAAGCATCGGTCACTGATCCCCTTTCACATGAAAGACGCAAAATGTGTCCGCATCTCGTTCGGAGGCAATTTGACAAAAGCCTTCGTACATGGTGAGAATGGACCGGCACATATGAAGAAGCCAGATACCAAAAAGCATCCAGGTATCTAGCTCTCTTCAAACATAGCAACCTCGCTTCATCACGAAAAACCGGCCTAAAAGCATTCTTTGTCCCTTGGGTGGACTGGCACACTTTCTCCGTATTACTTGTGTGGACTTCCAGATACACTATGGAGTCTACGTCTTCCACGAGTACTAATCAGGACGCAAGAAGAACGAACCCATCTTTTAGCCTATCGAACGGGCTGTCACGAAGGTGATTCCTGACCTTCAGTCCGTTGCCTATGAGGCACATCAGGAGATGTGTCAGTTCCTATGGAGTTTGTTTCACTGAGTGCTGGAGGTGCATGTACCTCAGATGTTTGGCGGGATGGTTCTGGGCTCCCCTTAGTCCTTCATTTTCCCTTCAATATAAGAGTTTATTCAAATAGATCGGTTGTACGGCAGTGAAGCTCCAGTGTTCTCAGGCGTTGCCATCAGCAATGGCAATTCATTCCTCCAACTCTGACCTCACCCGACGCCGTCAGAAAATATTTTTACCGCAGCGCCAACTTCATCGTATCCGGACTGACAATTTCAAAGGATATCACATAAGCCTACTTCACACTGTCCAAGGGAAAAAACAGCCTCCCTGGAGGCGAATGACTGAGTCGAACATCATTAAGTCTAAGAAGGCGACAGTTGTTGACTTTCTATGCGTGCGGTGTTGTTTTAGAAGCTGTTGTACGACAAAGTTGTCAATGCTCTGTTTTCATGACTGCAGCTCACGAGCGACAGCAAGCCTGCGTAGGATGACACCTGTGAAAACTTGGGGGCGACGGTGACTAAGCTGCTGATTTTCACGTCCATGTCTGACACCGTTTTTTGAGAACAAACGGTACTAAATGTCTGCCACTACTATGGCAATTCATTCGTCTTCCAAATACTCTGTGTGAATTTTTTCAATCTGTGAATGAGTCCCTCCCCGTACTTAAAGAATACAGGGGGAGATAGTCAGGACTGGGTGCTTTGTTTCTCTTAGAATTTTGGTTTCGTTGTTGATTTCACCTCCTGTTAAGACTGAGTAGTTCACGTCCGACGTGAAGCCCTTGACACCGTGAGCATTACACTTGTTATTTCATGCCAGTCGGATTGCTCTTCGAAATGCTCCACTAACCGAAGCAGGCAACGAGACCTTGAATAAACTCTTGAGCTGTTGTTAGACGGAATTCCACACGGATCCCGCTTTACCGCTCGCAGTCAGGTGCTGCTACGGCCGAGAAGCCTATTCCGCGCAAGGACGCTTACCGATCCGGCATCAAGTGGAGATCCGATTGGTCGAAAATCTGGACTCAACAGCCAATCATGACCCAGTATTGGCCGAATCCCGGTTGCCAATGGCGCATCCAGAAGGTGTCAGTATTTCCAGGAAGTTGTCGCCGCTTACGCTATATATATGAAGCGCTGTACAAGTGTTCTTGACTTCGTTTTGGGCGTTAATATACCTTGTGCACCTTTGGTGGTTATTTTGACGTGAACGCTAGCTTGGGAGGCTCAGACCGAGAACTAAGCTGAGGAAATTACCGTTACTACAGTTGGCGAACGAGAACCAACGATGTTAATCGAATTTAATCAGCTTCGAGAACTATTGCAGCAGCAAAAAAGGCAGTTTGAAGAAGCGCAGCTGAAGCTCATTGAATCACTGACTCAGAGACTGCATATCCAGACAGAAGCAGCCAGTACTGGTGAGCCTTCTGTTTCCTCAACTGATGCAGCCGCGGCTTCAATCACGGAGTTCAAATTCGACCCTCTTTCTGGTCACACTGGTTTAAGTGGTACGGAAACATATTCAAGACTGATTTCTCCAAGTTTGATGACGGATGGAAAGTCAGATTATTGCTGCGAAAACTCGGCACACCGGAACATGAACGGTACACAAATTTCATTCTCCCCAAGCTGCCCCGCGACCTCAGCTTTGATGAAACGGTCAGAACACTGTCTCAGATATTTGGCGATCAAACATCACTGTTCAATATCCGTTACCAATGCCTAAAGCTGGTCAAGAAAGATGATGATGATTTCATCACGTTTGCCGGTGTTGTCAATCGGGAATGCGAGCGCTTCAAGCTCAGCTCAATGACGGAGAATCAGTTTAAGTGCCTCATTTTTGTATCCGGTCTCCAGTCGCCCCAAGATGCTGACATCAGAACCCGGCTGCTTACCAGAATTGAACAGGATGCTGAAATGACGTTGCAGAGCCTCACCACTGAATGTCAACGCCTCATCAACCTGAAGCACGACACGGCTATGATCGGCCAGTCACAGGTGACTTCAAGCAACTGTGTACACCCAATTAACTCCAGCGCGCCAAAGAAATCTGACAACAAGCCCGATCGAAAACAGAGCAAACCTCCCACAAGTTGCTGGCATTGCGGTGAGTGGCATTTTGCTCGTTATTGCCGGTTTAGGCGTCATAAATGTGCCAGATGTCATCGTCGTGGCCACAAAGAAGATTTATGCCGATCTCAGAGGTCGCAGCCACCCACACACCACCGTGCGGCCCACAAATCGCGGTCCAACTCGGTGACGGCGACATTCAAAGTTGATTTTGCTTGCCGAAGGAAGTTCGTGACGGTTCGTATCAACAACATCCCAGTTCGTTTGCAGCTTGATACGGGCTCCGACATCACACTGCTGAGTGAACGAACATGGAAACGAATTGGTAAGCCTCATGTGAAACCGACCGAACATTGGGCCCGTAATGCTTCTGGTGGTAAACTGAAGTTGACTGGCGAGGTTGACTGCTCCATTAGCTTCAATGGCTCGACGGCACAAGCCACGTGCTACCTGACGTCATGCCCCAAACTTGATCTCATGGGGCTGGATTGGATCGAAAAGCTGAATCTGCTGGAGAAGCCAATTAATTCTATTTGCAGCCTCACGCACGCAGCCACCCGAGGTGCCCTCAAACCAACTCACGTTGCGAAGCGTTCACTTGAGGACCTCCTACAACGCTATGCGTCTATATTCGCCGACGAGCTTGGAAGGTGCACAAAAGCAAGAGCCAGACTGTGCCTCCTCCCCAATGCCAAACCAGTTTTCAGGCCTAAACGCCCAGTACCATATGCAGCCTTACCTATCGTTGACCAGGAACTGGACCGTCTACAGAAGGCTGGTGTTCTCCAACCGACCAACTACTCCGCATGGGCCGCACCGATCGTGTTGGTGAAGAAGGCTAACGGGACCATCCGGTTGTGTGCAGATTTCTCTACTGGTCTCAATGCTGCACTGGATACCCACCAATACCCTCTGCCTCTTCCAGACGATTTGTTCGCGAAATTGAATGGGGGTAAATGTTTCGCGAAGATTGACTTGGCCGATGCTTACCTGCAGGTTGAAGTTGAGGAAGAATCCCGAGAACTTCTGACGATCAATACGCACCGCGGTCTGTTCCAGTATACCCGACTGCCATTTGGTGTCAAAACAGCCCCAGCCATATTTCAGCAGATAATGGATACTATGCTGAAGGATGCTCCCGGCGTTGCTGTCTATTTGGACGATCTCATTGTCATGGGTTCCAGCCCCCACGAATTATGGCAGCGCCTTGATTACGTGCTTGGTCGCATTCAAGAATATGGCTTCAGAGTGCGCCGAGAAAAGTGCAATTTCTTCATGCAGTCGATAAAGTACCTTGGTTTTATCATTGACCAACATGGCCGCCGACCAGACCCGGAGAACATCGAAGCTATCAAACGTATGCCAGCACCCACAGACGTGACGTCCCTTAGGTCTTTCCTCGGTCTCGTAAGTCATTACAGTTCGTTTCTGCCTGCCATGCATCGCCTCCGAGGCCCACTAAACCAGCTACTTACCAAGGACCACAAGTGGACATGGTCAGAAGAATGCCAACGCGCCTTTGACTCTGTCAAGTCCATGCTAAGTTCCGATTTGCTACTCACACACTACGATCCATCGCTGGAAATCGTTGTGGCGTCGGATGCCTCGAACTATGGAATTGGCGCAGTGATTTCACATGTATTTCCAGATAGCAGCCAGAAAACCATTGCACATGAGGCCAGATCCATGACATCAGCCGAGCGCAACTACAGTCAGATAGAAAAGGAAGCTTTGGCAATCGTTTTTGCCGCTAAGGAGTTTCATAAAATGCTCTACGGCCGTCAGTTCACCTTACTAACCGATCACAAGCCACTTCTTGCTGTGTTTTGCTCGAAGAAAGGAATCCCGACATATACTGCCAACCGCCTCCAGCGATGGGCCACTCTGCTTCCGGGAATGACTTCAAGATAAAGTACCAGTCCACCACCAGCCTCAGACAAGCCAACGCACTGTCGTGACTCATTGATTCAAGTAGGCCAGAACCAGAAGATACTGTAGTCGCAACAATTGCCTTGGAACCGGAGGTTAACCGCGTAGTATCCGAAGCGGTCCGCATTCTCCCAGTGACTGCAGACATGGTCCGCCAGGCTACCGACCAAGACCCCGTGCTGCAGCAAGTCATTAAGTACCACCGCAATCAGTGGCCGCGTACCTGCCCAAAAAACAAACTGGGGCCTTACTTCAACCGGCGTGACGCAATATCACTAGCCGATGGATGCCTTTTGTTTTCAGAACGTGTTGTCATCCCAAAGAAGTTACGATCAGCCGTCCTGAATCAGTTTCATAAAAAGCACCCGGGAACAAACAGGATGAAAGCCTTTGCTCGGAGTTACGTCTACTGGCCTTTGATGGACTCCCAGATAGAGCAAGTCTCAAAACCTTGCCTGCGATGCGCTGAAGCATCCAAGTCACCCGTGAGAACCTACCTACGCTCGTGGCCGTAACCGACCGAACCCTGGTCTCGTCTTCACATCGACTATGCAGGTACAGCGGGTGGCCAACACTTCTTGGTCGTCATCATCATCATCATCATCGACAGCATGACATCAGTGTTCAGCACCGATGCTTCACTGCCATACAGCCATGATTTATTTGAAAGCCTTATTATGAAGGAAAGAATAGAGGTGGACGGGGAAGGGACTTAGTGCTACCTTACTACAATTATTCCGAGGTGCCTACACGTCCAGACACTCATTCAGGCAATCTGGATGGAAACTGACAACAAGAACGCCATTGACGTCAACTAGCAGCCATATCTTGCAGTGTCTCCATCCAGGCGCAGTGGGGATCACGCGGTCCCCATCCTGAAAGGCGAGTAACACCGACAGCACCCAAGCGTTTCGTAATCTCTTTCATACCCCTCTGACAGGTCAAGGGTTGGCCACCTCACTGCTTCCGCCACTCTGAATTGAGCACGGGAAACACCACCTTCTTCGGCATGCGCAATACTTGGCCT
>SJOL01006981.1:536709-619199 GCA_004794785.1 Opisthorchis felineus
CGACTTCGAAGCTACGTGAACAAACTTCAAGGGGGAGGTGTTAGGCGGAATTCCACACGGATCCCGCTTTACCGCTCGCAGTCAGGTGCTGCTACGGCCGAGAAGCCTATTCCGCGCAAGGACGCTTACCGATCCGGCATCAAGTGGAGATCCGATTGGTCGAAAATCTGGACTCAACAGCCAATCATGACCCAGTATTGGCCGAATCCCGGTTGCCAATGGCGCATCCAGAAGGTGTCAGTATTTCCAGAAAGTTGTCGCCGCTTACGCTATATATATGAAGCGCTGTACAAGTGTTCTTGACTTCGTTTTGGGCGTTAATATACCTTGTGCACCTTTGGTGGTTATTTTGACGTGAACGCTAGCTTGGGAGGCTCAGACCGAGAACTAAGCTGAGGAAATTACCGTTACTACAGCTGTCTACTCTGTAATGGCTTCATTGACGGGCAGGTTTTTCGGCCCGGTGTTGCGAATAAGTTGGGAAAGAGTCCGGCCATTCTCAATCGCCACCATTTCTTAGGCCTTCCTTAGCCACCACTTCTGGTGAGTCTTGAGGTTGTGGGTTAGACGTCGTTTCAGAAATTTCGTTTAATCATATTGTCGTCCCGGTTGAACCGTTTGCCTGGTCTCGTTTGGGGCTATGGATCGTTGTGGAACCCAACTTTAAGGGGACCGTGGCCTCGTTTTCGAACACACGGTCAAATGCTGAAATCGTAGCATCTATTTAGCCAACCGGTTTCGCGTTCCCGTGTTGCTTGTACGTTCAACGAAACTGGCAGCTAAATCCACTGTACAACAAGTACGCGGTTTTTACAGCTGATGATGATAGGTTTCCTTGGTGACCGAATCTTTCAGGCCGTGAATATCAAGCGGTGCATTGTCTTAGCTGCTGAAAAGCGAGCTGCAACACGGACACGAACCACAATATGATCTGACTCCGTGTACTTGTCCCAAAAGCAACTGTTTTGAACGCAATGTCGCCATCTTTGGCTTGGTCAGTCTGAGTGCTCGATTGTCTGCGGTTTAGAGGACGCCAGGTAAGGCGATGCTCACGTTTGTGCTTGCGATAAATGGATGGTGATGAGCGCGCAGCTGTAGGATGCGATGACCTTTGTTGACTCTAGGGCCATCCACGGTAAATCTTCCTCTAAGAGGTTCAACTCTTCCCAGCCGACAGTCACCAGCTAAAATAGTGATATCCATGCACTTGGCCATCTGCAGGTGTCTCGAAATTTCGAGACTCCATAAGAACGTCTCTGATGTGTCAGCGCTGCAATTTGTTGGGGCGTATCCGGGGATAACGAACAGACTTCGGGTTTAGGTTCGTTGATGGCTGATTATGACAGGTCTGGCCAGTCTGTCTGCACACAGTCGGTTTTTTGATAGGAATCCAGTCAAGTGGAGCGTCTTCGGCTCTCGCGTTCCACGTATTACCTATACCTCTGAGAACATGGGGAGAGCGGGCTTCTGGATCACTTGGCACCCTGATAGCAAACTTTAATACAATTATTCTTATTTGATACTCTGTCTGGTCTCTCCCCTTGGCCTTCCTAGCACGGTTGAACCTTGAGGAACAGAGTTTTATCCAGTTTAGTCCACAGGATGATTATAACCTTGAAGCCCGACCACGACAAGGTGGTAGTTATCGTTCAGGGGAACGCACTCAGGAAACCGGAAGTTAATAATTCCACCAAAGCACGGGTGCCATCAACAACGGCCCTGTTTCACACATCTCTTGGTGACCAAAGACAGCTGGACCAGGTATTTCGGCGCGATGGCAGAGGTTGACGTCAGTTTTGACTTATCAAAAGCCGTGACCGATTGCAACACAATGTCTGAAAAAAAACGGCAGACTGTGGTACTAAAGGCCCTGTACTGCATTGGGTCTGATGTACTTAGAAAGATGGACTGTTGTTGTCCGTATGGACGAAGCGGTGTCAGAACACCTACTGCTACCATGCGGAAATCTACAAGGTTGCTTGCTTGGGCACTGTTGGTTTCTTACCTTCAATGACCTACTAGCATTCCTCAATCCCCCTGTCAACCCTTAGTTAACATCATCAGTCTATGGAGGGTTATAGGCCCCCCCAGGATTGTTCCATACTTCAGTGAGACCTGTAGGCAGTTTGTAAGTGGTCCCTTGAAAACCCTCGTCCGTTCAATGGGGATAAGTGCCAAATGCTTCTCCGTTGTTCTCACTCACAAAACTGGATCTCTAGGATCTCAGGCGCTGCACACTTCCAGTCGCCAAAAAAACCCTCAGGACCTCAGGAGCATAGCGTAGCGCCAAAAGGCCACCTCCTTCGTTAACAGAAACCTCTCTGTTCATCGTCGCGAGCTTAGGCCACCAAAAGGAGCGGTTATCAACATGTCTCTGTGCTCCTATATAAGACCATGTCTGGTATGCGGTTTAGGCGGGAAAGCTGTCTTAATAGACTGTTGAGGCAACCACAACAGGCAGTCACAAACCTTCAGGGGACTGTATAATGCGTTCTACACTACAACACAACATATATGCAAATGCACGACGGAAGCTGCGCGGCTGCCTCATTTTTTTCTTTCTGGACTCTCAACCCTGACCACTTCTGCAGAAACCTTCTAAACCTCGGGACTACAAATGCTCTCACGCTTACATGCTGAGGATTGCAGACCAGCACAGTCACCTAGGCTGCACATGCTCTTACTCTTCCTACGCATCTACCAGTCGCTGAACTCCCCTCAGACATGATCTCAGCTTCACCTCGAGGGGGAACAGTCAAACAACACCTGTACCTCCACCTGCAGAACTTCCACCACCACATTATCTATCCCATGTGCACTACCCAACTCCAAACCTGTTACAGCCTGCGGGACGCCAGAAGCGCAAGCTTAAAAAATCCTGGAATCACCCACTGGAAAGATACGGTAAGTTAACTAACCACATTTTCCAGGATTCGTTGTGGCCAGACGAAGTTACAATGGGTGCGCGTTACATTGGATAGCCTTCAACTAGACACCGTGCAGGTGACGGGAACACTGTGAGTCAGGCCGGTACTGTGCCAAAGAAGAAAACAATGAATAACAACCAAGGATGCCATTCCGAAAATTGAGCAATTTAGGTGGCGGCACGGTCATATGCCCACAGGGGACACCTGCAATTCGAGAACGAACTCGGTTTCTTTAGTAACACCTGTATGAGGCAGGACCAACGCGTTTGCTGGAGATGTGAAGCAGCTTAGAAACATGTGACGGAGGGATCGTTCGTAATGTTCCTGAACTCGCCTATCGTACATTGCAAGTGTGGAAGAAGGCGCACATGGTCCTCGTGCTGTCGGTGCTCCGAAATACCAACATGCTTTCATGAGTCAAATAGAAAAGAATTCATGCAGTCGGTCGATAGCTGTCAAGTGAATGCACCGGACCTCCCTTCATCGGGTTCGGTAGTCACCGTGATGGACACCTGGTACCACAGGGCTATGGTGGGATATCGATAGCCGTCACTATCACATCTAATATCAAAATAGGAAGATCAAATTCCACTAACTTTGGCCCAAGGAACGATGCACCAAGTTCGGCCGGATAACTGGCCGTGCATTTTAACCAGTAGCACAATCCATGAATTATTCTGAGGAAAACATTCCTGGAAGCGGTTTTCGAGAAGAACCAACCACTCTTACGGGGACGGTGAATCCGATGGGATCGGAAATTATCTTTGTCTGCTGGAGACAACGCCGGTCCCAGCGGAATTCAGGTACTTTGTTGCCAAGTGAGCAAATCGCTCGGCACCTCTGATTTAAGCTCATTGACGGTGTGTGGCAAGATGAACAGACTAGTACTACAGAATCCACTTTGGTTAGTAGAGTAATCAAGTACGACAAAACAGATGAACTGCTTCAACGACCATCAGTGTTCCCGCCCGGGGTCCGACGGCATTCGATAACCTCTATCGATGTAACTAAATAAGGACGGCAGTGGCACTCCTGTTTTCACTCTATCATCTTCCTTTCCTAAGTTTATCTTCCTCGTCTCAACATCATGGCTCTTTTTCAAGTTTTTTATGTCCTGTTGGTGACAAGCAGCTGCGGCTATCAGATCCACCGTACTCGTGTACGACGTTCACGGCTGAAAAATACGGATATGCGGGTTACCTCCGCTATCCTCGGCTCCATCCAACCTGAACCTGAACGTAAACCTTGAAGTGTGTTTGAGGCGGCTCAGAAATTAGCAGCCTAATTATTGTGGGGTCTCAGCAACCTGCTACATACCGAATAGCTAATCCTACTGAACCCTCACTGCATAGCATATCCAAGACTACGTGCTAGTTTTCAGAGAGTTCAGACCACCCATTTTACCTCTTATCAAGACTTGCAGACGCTGCAAGTCCCTCTAACCACCTTCAAAAACTAGTTATCATTTTCGTCGCTAGTTCATATTTATTTGCACTTGTGCTCGTAAAATTCGATCTGACTGATGTCCAAAATTTTCGCCGAAATATCTCTGATCTATCATAGGTGCTTGATTTGTGTGTAAGTGCTGGTGATGTGTGTTGCCTTGCTTTTTTGGGCACCAGTTAATGAGGTTTCCTTTCTGTTCCGTCCTCAGAACTCCTGCTGTCGGAATACCACTGTCCAACGGTGCTTCCACAGTAAATGCCACAGCTGCTTCGGATTTCGAATTGATATTCAAGCGCATCTTGGGGCTTCTCTTACGGGGCTTCTCGACATTTGATGATTGCACAGTAAGCACTTTTTTATTATACACACAGCACCGCACTTTTTAGGCAAACGTCGGTTTTTCTGCGAATTTTGTCTTGAAGCTTCGAACATTACTCGACTGGAACTCCGTGAATGATGGTTTTATCCAGCAGTGGTGATTCGGTGGGGGTGAATGCGGCGTTTCAAAGAGGTGTGAGGATGGGCCCAGGAAGACGAATTTAAGAGGACTGAACTGATTTACTTAATAATAGTAGTAATAATAATCGTTTAGGGCATCATCGTCACCATCATTAACAGTAGCGCCAGGGAACATTGGTGTTTCACTGCTACACAACTCTATCAATCAAGCCTTCTAATGGAGAGGAAACGTGAGACAGGGTGGGGGCATCTAGGACTGACCTGTCACAAACATCCGAGGTGCACGCTCCTCCAACACTCGCCAGACAATCTCGTTAGGAACTGACAGCATGTATACCACTGACATCGGTTGGCCGCCATACCTCACAGTGTATCCATCCAGGTGCACCACTTGACTCTGACATCGGGGTTGTGCGGCCAGATTTATCCATAAGGTTTCCCTCGGGAACATGCCGGTTGATGTAAGGCAATTCAGTTCACCACGTACAAAGTGTCTGTGTAGTCCAACCACATCAAGCTAATTCAGTTTGAAAGCCTCCTGAACTCAACGGGAACAATGCCAATACTAATTATTTGGATGACGATTGTAAAAAGGTGAAAGAAGCTATGCTTACAGTTTTTGATACTGTCTACCCGAGATCGCTTGCACACCCCAGTGAACACCGGGTCTCGTCACGAAAAGCGGCTCTCACTGATGCCAAGAAAACTACCAGCAGCAAGCGTTTGTGACAGCGAGTGCAGATCCCTCAAACATAGAATGATGAAGAGCTTAAGGACTGACCAAGAGCGCAGATGGATAGCCAAATCCCGAGAAATGGGGAAGCGTATGTGACGCCAGACAATCGCATCCTGCTCCAGCTAATCCGATCAACTGTTCCGAGGAGAGAGGCTGTTAGTCAAACGGTCTCGTTCGCAGAAACCTTGTCTTGAACGATGAGCTGAACACCTTGAAGAGCAGTTCAGCTGCACCCATTAACTCAACCACACCAACCGATGGAAAATCGACACCAGTCCCCCGTCCACAACGGAAGTTCAGCGTAACAAAGCACCTGGTCCAGATTGCTTGCATCTTACACTCTTCAAAGTGGGTGGCGAGTCCCTTGTTGCTAGCCCGACGACTATTGCATGATACCTAGAATAAAGACAATACCGACAGACTAAAGCACCTCGATGGTGATTCTCGTATTAAAAAAGGGTGCATGAACATCATGCGAAGACCACCGGGAAACCATTCCAGTGGCCATAGGTTCTGAGGGACTATCTCGTACTCTCTTGCGCAGGTTGATCCATCAGCCGAAGAGTTAGATTAACGAGAATCAAACTGGGCTTTGCCGTGGCCAGGATTGTATCGATCATATCGCCAGTTTGCGATAAGTGCTGGAACTGCGCCACTCCATCCGAGGACCAACAGCAGTCATTTTTCCTAATATGAAGGCTGCTTTTGATTGCATTGTTCGTCAAAAGCTGTGGCACTGTCTGGCAATAAAATCCGCCTTCTCCAAATTCTCGTCTCCTACGGTTTTATATGCCTGCTGCTTGAATCTTCTTTACCTGTAATATCATCATCACCGTCATAATCAGAGACATCAACGTCAGCTTCACCACAAAGTTTATTCAATAATATTTAAAGCCTTAGAGTGAAAAAAGATAAGGGTGGATGTGGGAGGGACTTGGCGCAAGCCATCCTCAGGTGTCCACACCTCCAAATGCTTAGTTACAAAGGCCACGGACATCGATTAGCTACTATTTCTTGCCATGTCTCCAGCCAAGCGGCTGGAGTTGGGTCACGGGGACCCCTAACTGGAAGGCAGACCGCAACAACACCCAACACTCTTCATGACTTTCACATGCTTCTCTCAAGTCCCACGTTCTTTCCGCAGTTTGTGCCATTCTGAGGGAGACATGGAGAACAACGATCGCCTCGATCAAGCACGATTCGGCATGCGTAGCATATGGTCGAGCCACCACAGCTGGTGGTACTGGATTTTTTTGGCTGAAGTAAATGCTACACAACCAACTACCTGTTTGCTAGTTACCTCGTTACGAATTTATTGAAGACATCTGACACGAATGACACCTTTGAGGCACCGCTTGTGAAAAACCCGGAGACGCCTCTGATCATTTGTCCGCATAAGACATGCCTCACAATCACAACAATCCAGCACGTACTGTATTGGTACAAAGAACCCTTGCGATCCAGTGGTATGCCGTTTTATGTCATAAGTGACGAGGATTGGCAAACGTGATTCGGTTCTTTGATATTCATGCACCGACTTCATCAGACACGCTGCCGTCAAAGCGTGGTAGTAAGATTCTGCAAAACATCCAGTGTTTCTGCTCGAGTTGCAAGAGAAGTGTTCAGAGACTACACGCTCAGAAGCATGACTGCACTTCGTAAATGCACGGTACCTGTCGAAAGATGTTATTCATGCTTGGCATTCGTCTTCAAAGATTAGCAGGATGTTATCTGTGTACTCCAGATCTATAAGGTTCTCACCAGGAACGCTCTGAACATCGGTGTTTTGAAGATCCTCCAGCGTTCGCCTCATTACTCCATCGATGACAAAGTTAAGGAAAACAGAGAGAGTGTGCATCGTTTCTAGGCACCAGTTCTTCTAGGGAGGCTTCTATGAAGCTAATCGTGCACTCGTACGGTCGGGAGTATGTGTGTAGGGACCGGATTATGTTCACATACTTCTTGGGCATCTCTTTGAGCAAATGTTATTAGGAGCACTGGCCGATCGATAGAATTAAACGCACTTTGGAAGCCAACGAACACCAAGTTTATGGACCGTCTGTACGTATGGTGCGACACCTGACGGAGTGTAAAGATGTGGTTGACGCGGCCTCTACCCGGTCGAAATCCTTCTTGATGCTCACGGGTCAAGGATTCGCGTGCCATTGAAAGGCCGTAGAATCAGTGACGCCAAGAACCTTGTTACAATGGGAGTCAAACGGACGTCGTTTTGGTTGCCACCACTGCTAGTACCGTTTTTGAATATGTCAACTATTACCGACTCTCCCCAGTAGGCTAGGACAATTTCTTTGTCCTAAGTTGTCGGAAATAGGCTAGACAGGTACGGGCCAGCTGAATTGCTTCTCAAGATATTGTCCAGTGGTTCAAACGTACTCCTTTTCTAGATATCAGAGAAGCATTGTAGTCCTTGAGGGTTTCACTGACAAGAGGGTTCCGGGGGCCTGTCAGACAAATCAAGTGAAACAATCTGCGGACATTTCAGGCGTTTTTCGCTTCCATTTCTTCGGCCTTTTGGATCTTCTAAGCTTCCCAGTCTGCACGGGCACTCAGTTTCACCTGGCGTCGGATGAGTTGTAGTTCCGACCAGGGAGAATCAATCCCTGGGTTTTCAGAAAAGCCACAGCCCTCTCAGAGATCCAACGTTTGAAAGGGACCGGCTGGATTGTACCGCAGGTAGAAGTCCCGGTATCACGTACAGCTTCTGCTGTTTCACTCAAGTGATGGTTAATATCCGATACCGGATCACATGGCAGACGTTCGAGAAGTAGTTTTTGATACATTTGTTTGAGCTCTAGGTCCGCCAGCTTCTTGATGGCTAACCGAGATATGAGCCTTGAGAACTGCATTGAAAATCAGCAGCGGACTAAATGCATAGCCGGAGTCCCCGGAGGTATTCTAGAATGAAGCGCAGGCACTGGTCGACCCACACTACCGGTAATTGATGACAATGTGGTCTATTTGGATTCGGGACTGTTTCGTTCGTGGGCACCACATATTCAAAAGATTTCCACTGTTCCTGAAACTCACGTTAAAGGAGCAGTCTGTGGCCGGCGCACGTATGCAACAGGCAATCTCCGTTGTCCGTGTGTGTCGTGACCAACCCAGGACGACCACCCACCTGGGCCTCAGCAGCGCTAAGCCTACCTACCTGGGCGTTCATCTCACTTCAACCACAACGATATCTGAGCTTTTAGCCTGTTGTAGACGAACACCTAGAGCGTCACACCTAGAGCACCCTGGATCCTTATTTCTGATAGACAGCATATATCAATGCAGAGGGAATCCAGCGTATAAGCAAGGTCCGCTTGTTGTCCTGCTTGCTTCAGTGTGTGAACATTAAAGGTAACTAAGTAGATAGGCTTTCAGGGTTTGAAAATTGAGTAGTTGTTACTGAAGACAGATGCTCAGAAGCTGCAGCTGGGTATGGTGCATGGCGAACAAAGCGTTTAGTCCTACTGCTGGAACCTGCAAAGAGAGCATACACACTAGGGTGGGGTAGAGTAGAATAGGGCATAACCTCCCTGATGACACCACGCGACGGCCGATGTGGCAGGTAGTTTTATCTGTAAAGTTCGCGGTTGCTTTCAGACCGAGATGCTGGCATGGCGTTCGAACCTGTAAAGGAGGATAAATGGGGCCCTCAGCGAAACCCTTTGGCTGAGAAGCCTGACTGCAAGGTACTGGAGTTCTGCGTGAGACCAAATTTTAAGGAACGAATTACCGCGTTTGTTCGATGCCTCCTGGGGAGACAGGATGCTGCGTTTGTCAGACCTCTATCCGTTGACCAACCCGGTAGCAATGGGCATCCACCAATAAAACTCAATAGATTACTTAGTCATACGGACCGTCGCAGCATTACAAAGTCCAGTCTCTTCGCGACGGTTTGGCGAATGAATGAAATTTGAAGTTGGAGATCGGGAGGGTAAACTATGTATTAGGTGTGACAGCTTGAATACGTTTGCGCCGTTGAGCGCACAACTGGGCCTCGTCTGACAATGTCTTAAACCATTGATGTGTCCCGTCCCGAATCGTCCCATTCAGGGAGACGTCAATGACCAGCGCATCTGAGCTCACTATGATGGGTTTCGTGCTTCGTTGCCAAGTGACAACGCGACCTCTTCCAACTAGTTTCTACCTTTCGAATGGTTTGGCGAAAGTTACTCGACTGACATACGAAAAAAATCGTTCAGCTGTAACACCCTTCCGGTGCCTAGCTGCCGTACCACCCGAAGGAAGCACGAGGGCTGGGATGCCAGGTTGCCCAAGCCTAGACAGGGGAAGTCGAGAGGCAGAGGTCGGATTCGAACCACGGACCTTCTAGTCAGTAAATTCGCGCTTTAACCACTTGAGCCATCTCGCCCCTGACATACGAAGCATATGACCAAGCCAACGGAACACATGAAATGTGATCAGCTCATCTATCGTGGAGAGGTGTTTCCTCCGAAAACCATTCGACGTACTTTAGCGTTACTGATCCGATATTCCCGCCAGACTCGAGCAATATTTCGGCGATCCGGATGGTCATACCTAACGGTTCTTAACATTCTCGACTTACATCAGCCAGGTTTCTGATCCATACCAACAATATGGAGTCACTGTATGTTGTCTGCAGTGATCATCGACCGCGTTCTGATGTGTATCAACTGGGTTCGGACGACGAGCATGATGAAATAGTCCTGACAAATCTCGTTATAAAGTTCCCTCAACGTCCGGACTGCAGTCCGTTCGGGCAAAACTCACACTACAAATAAGTGCTGGACTTTGTGTCTAGGCTCACTGGGCTTGAATTGAACTGGATAATCGAACGGTTCAGAGCGGCGGTTCGTTTGAATACAATCCAGGAAAGCTCGTTCAGCCCTGGGGATGAGTACAATACCCACGTGACGTATTCTACGTATAATCGCTTCTGGTCCTCTAGATACTGTTACGTATCTACGGCACGATCACTATTATACTGGATGTGCGAACAAGCGCTACGACGCGATGCCAACCACTCATTCCACAGAAGGAGAAGGAGAAGATGAAGCCTTTAGAGAAGAACTTTTGCCGACTCGTCCAAAGGCGATTTACAGTGAGGGCAGCTATATATATATATATATATATATATATATATATATATATATATATATATATATATATCGTAGATGATCTTGGAGAACGATATATATTCATTAGCATATGCAGTATGACTAGCCAGTAAGTAAGCAGCATGGCCTTTTTGAAAACATCTAAGGTGGTTGGAAAAAGTTTGAAAAATTAGGTTCCGGACTTTGGAAAATTAATCTGACAACAGCGAAATACACTGATTTGCAAACAAATTTGGTTTTGTGAGAGAACCTGGAACCCAGCTGAATCTCTCGTGCAGCACATTCAGTTGCCTGGAAACGGCACAAACGAGAGATTCAGCTGGGTTCCAGGTGAGTCTCGCGCAAAACCAAATTTGTTTGCAAATCAGTGTATTTCGCTAATTTCGTACAATTTGGTTTCAATTAGAACATAAGGTTGACGGAAACTCGGAGACTGCGCCTTCCTGATGAGCCCCAAGAAGGGCGAAACCGGTCCTGGGTTGTCGAAGAATTTTCAGCAACCTTATGAGTAGTGTATTACGTATAACCTGACAATAATTCAACAATTGGAATTTTTGGGAATACTGTCGTCCCAACAAGCACATGAATAATAAAGAGTAAAAACACTGACTTCGTCCTGGGCACTTTAAGATCGCACTCGATTGCTCTACACGTGCGTCGGGACCACAACATGCGTCAACTTTAAGCGAGTATTAGGTCTGGGTGGGCCAATTTGACACAGAGTATGTACATTGAAGGCCCCTATGTACAAAGGATCTCTTGAATTTACCAGTGTTATTTTGTTTGTTGTTACTAGCCAGTGGGTTGGATAAGACCCGTCAGTCAGATAACTGACGACCAAATGATCCGCTGACGTCTACTTGTAGGGTTGGGTGAGTGCCGAACGTGGTGTTATTGAATGTGTGGGACAAACTATTTGGGCACTGATGTTAGCTGTTCCAGCTTGACAGCCACATCTTGACACAAACTTTTCCGTGCATAATTAATCAGCGCATCTTAAGGAACTCCCATTTAACGCATTCCCCCTTTTCTCTTTTCCAGGTTGTGGTCATCTCGTCCACTACGACACGCAACTTCCCGGTTATCCTATTTTCACTTATCGGTTAGATCAATGACTAAATCGGTGGTTCTGGTATTCACTGGTCCTTCTGGTGTGGGCAAAAGCACATTGCTGCAAATGCTCATGAAAAACTTCCCGGACCGATTCGCTTTCAGCTGTTCTCATACTACACGGAAAATGAGAGTGGGTGAAGTCGAGGGACGTGATTACCACTTTACAACCAAGGAAAAAATGTTGCAAGATATCGCGGCGGGAAAGTTTTGGGAACATGCAGAGTTCGCTGGCAATTTGTATGGCACATCAGTGGCCGCGGTGGAAGATGTATGTCTCTCAATCTCCCTGTAAATATTGTGGACTTAATTGTACTTTTGCAAACGTCCGATTGCTTGGCGTCATGTTTCGTTCCGCATCTACGTAACACTTCGAAAAACATTAAAGTTAGATTCATTTGGAGCCGTCGTTAACTGCCGTATAAACTTTTCATCTACTGTATGCTAAGGATTGTTCGACAGTGGTCGTAGTGATTGTCTAATAAATATTCAACACCGCCAATTCTTTCACGTCTATTGCTGAAACGACCGGTGTATATAAGGTACATAGATGGAACTAACAGGCAATTTCAAGACGCCCAGTATGGTATCGAATCCGGTTGACCAGTCTTAATAACTTATCTTAGAACTTGTTGGTTGAGATTGTATCCTCATCATCGTCATCTTTATGTTTTGGTGTGGTTGCTCTGGTACGACATACTAAATGCACTACCATTAAGCTGCAATAAGGGATTTCGAATACAATGCTTCTGGTTTAGTGCAGACAAACAGGAACGATCGCGTCACAGCAGGAGGAGACTGATTAAGAGAGGTGATGCGGGTTCGACCCCCATGGATCGTTCATTTCGTGTGTCATCATCAGTTTAGGTTTGGCTTACCGACTGCGTCCCCTTTACGTGGACTGAAAGCTCCTCGGATCGGTTGGTGTTGGACTCGGTATCATCATTTTCAGTACATTTTTTGTTTTATTGTGACTGTTAGGCCTTAATGCAAGCTGTCATACGAGGCTCGTTTTCGTCGACAACAACACCAATCATCATCATCATCATCATCATCATCATCATCATCATCATCGTCAAAGACAGCAACATCAGTGTTGACGCTGATGCTTCACCAACACCAATGTTGAACACCAGTATCTTTCCGGTTTATCTGGTGGTGGCATGTCAGTATCTCGTAACGCATTTGATAGCCTAACCCCTGACTCATTTTCCTACTGCTCTTTTTCGTAAATTAAGTCAAAAAAACTGCGCGGTAATGAAGCCTTGCCTAATAATGATGTGAGAAAGGAACACAATAGCCATTTGAACATATAGGAGTAAAATCAACTGTTGTTCACACGGAGACAGAGCTTACTCGGATAAATCTTTTAAAAATAAACAGGGGCATTGGAACGCGGTTTCCACTAGATCGGACGAAAGCCAATGGTCCAGTTGTTGACTGTGCCATTGCGGTGATAATTTTTAATTGAATAGAACGACTGCTGTTTGCATTCCTTTCATCGGATCAGGCGCGTTTGTTGGGTTTCAAGTTCAAAACCAAGTTTGCCGCTCCATTGTATGACTCTCAACTCAGTGTGTTTTGCACCACCAAAGTACGTGTCACATCGTAACTCGAGTTCACTGTTTTCTGCAGAACCACTAAACTGGGAACCAGGTATCCGATTTGTTGCGAATATACATTCCAAGATTGACTCCAGGTTCAAAGGCATTTGAGATATTGAGGAAGAATGAACTGGTTCTAATGCTGTTTCTTCCAGCATACCATGTTGAGTAGTAGATTCTTGGTTCACTCGTTAGAACAAAGCGACTGAGTGACTTTCACACTACCTTCCGCTGACTTAAATATGTTCTTATCTGGTACCAGGTTTTGGCCACTGGGCGCATTTGCATTTTGGATGTGGAGATGGTCGGTGTCCGCACGATTCATTCGTTCCAATCGCCTTTCAACACGAAGTTCATTTTGATTCGTCCTCCTTCGATAGAATCTTTAGAGCAGCGCCTGAGAGAACGGAACACGGAAACGGATGAGACGCTGAGATTGCGAATTCAGCGAGCACGGGAAGATATTGAGTTCTCCGAGAGTCCTGCTGGAAGGAGTTTGTTCAACAAAGTGGTCATTAATGACGATCTAGAAACGGCCTATGCGGAACTGGAAGAATTTCTACGTCCTTTCATACATCAACATATGAACTAACCTCTCTTTAGCATTTCCAGAGAGATTTCTTATTTCCTTCTGGTTTATCAGTTCTTTATTTCTTATTTCGTCGGTTAGCCTATTTGATTCTATGCATGTTGTATCAAGTGTAGTTTTCTGAACAATAAGGGCTTTCACACCTATAACATTTCTGGCTGCCATAAAATTGTGTTGTCTTGTTGCACAAAGAAATAGGTTTGAAGTAGTACGTTCATTCATACTCTTCTATAGCCTTCGGGGCACGTCACCTTATTCGCTATCTTCAGAGAATGGGTACAGTGTATCTCTTGTTAAAAATTTTTGGAACGACGCTTTATCCTATTCGTCAAAACCATTTTTGGCTCAATACACTTTTGACAACTGACGTAGTAGACAACAAACTGCAGCGCAGGTTTACGCACTTCCCGATGATAGCTAAATCAAGTTTATCGGGAACCATCATATCTTCAGCTGAGTGTCCGAACAGAAATATTTGGAGCTACATTCACCAGTTCTATTTGGGTGTAGAGACGTGGTCTGACATGTGGACCAGCTAAATACCATTTACTAGACCTCCTTAATAATGTACGACGGTAATTTTTGAAGTAAGGAAATCCCTTACCAGGAGATATTTCCCACGTTCCCGACGAAGTTGTTGGTAGAATCAGGTGATAGTCATAGCCTGGCAACGTACGAACACCCTTCTCATTAGAATAACAGGAGAGGATTATCCTTCTACGAAATTGCACAATACCAACAACATGAAGCACATAATGACGGCTCATCATTGTTTCCCATAATTGAAAGTTTACGTGCCGTGCTTTTCCTAACTTCTGTGACTCATTTTTACAGCAATTAGGCTAGTAAGGTTTGATTTCTGCGTTATTACATTTCGTTCGATCCAATTAAAACCTTTGCTCGATAGATAAACTTGTGAGTGCATATTGCCATTCAGCGTTGTCTGTGTGGGAAATAACGAGTAGGTAGACATGTGTCTGACACAATTAGTCAAATCGACCAAATTGGCCATTCCCTACACTACTTTGTCAGTTGGCAGGCTCCCTTGAATTTTTGAAAGTGCAGTTCAGTTTATCAGCTATAGACCACATACTGAGGGTGCGTTGCTTCCAGCTGCTACAGTTTCAGTCACAGAGAAGTGAGAGAGCCGGGCAGATATAGCCAAGCATTGGAGGCGGTCGCATAACCAACTGATTCGGGAGATCCATCTGGGATTCACTTGACTTTCCCGTAAAAACCAAATTGGTGTGCAGATGGGTGTATTTCGTGAGTTTCATGCAAGTTTGGTTTAAGTAGAACATAAGGTCGACGGAAACTCAGGGACTGCACCTACCTGATTACACCCAAGAATGGCAAAACCGGTTGTGGGCTGTCGAAGAGCTCTCAGCAAGCTTGTGAATAGTTCCATCCACTTTTCTTGACCGTTGCTCCCTTATACACACAGTGGCATCTGGCGGGAAGCTTTTTCGGTGAAATGTTTGCCATCACCGCATACCACTACCACCAATCCTGGTGTTGCTGACAAATGCGGACTGTCCACTCTTACAACATTATCCTTCCTAGGGCGTTGGTGTAGAGGCAGTGAATATGCAAGATAGTCCTTTGCTAGACTGTATACGCCTATCCGCTTGTGCGAAACAACCTTTCATCGCGAGAACTTCAATCACGGTAGCACTTGTCGTCGGTATTGTGATGACCTAGCGAGCTGATTTGCAGCTGTAGCTCGGCCTTATTCGGGAGAAGTTCAACGTCCTTAGTGGAACGTTCGTAGCGTCAGTACATACCGTGACAACATATGGGTGTGTGGTAGGAATAGGGACACGTAAGTTTGTTTTCCAGTTGGATTTCGCAAAAATCTCGTGAGTTGTGTTCACAGGAGCTTGATTGTTAGACGAAATCTGTTCGGATCCTTTTACATAGCTGTTTACATTTGGGTTAAGCTGCATTCCTTTTAGATTAATCCGTATTTTGGCGGTTTTTAGAACTCCTAACTCTGTACAAAATGGTATGTAGCACGTGGAGGAAGCCTTATTGCTTCCAGTTGTATAGGTGTCCGGTCAAACTCGAGCGCGCAGTTGGGTGTTAGCACGTTTTCTGATTTTCCTAATGTTTAGGAGATTGGCTAGAAGAACCAAACACAAGGACAATGCACCCAGTATTCAGCAGAGAACTTTATGAAGAATTAATTGTGGGGAGAAATAATCGCCCCCCACAAAAACTGAGTGCAAGGGTGCTTCATTTCGCTGAAAATGGATTAAGCATGCCCAACTTGACATCCTAACTGCGTTACGAAATTGGATTCTAGGACGCAGAATAAATTGTGACGGATCCAGAATCAGCAGATCGAGACATATAAGAAACGTCTAGACACCAAATTGAAATAAGGGATTGAGAAACAACCAAATTCGTGAAGCAATTAAATATGTGGATTACACTGGGTATGATGTTGGACGGCAATCCTTTAGGGACCGTTTGAGGTGGTAGATCGTTTTGTGCAGGTAAGAGACAAGAAAGGAAATAGCCGCTTGGGGCATGCCAGCGTTACTAACAGTAGTTGTTTTTAGCCTTATGAGCCATGAGTTGTCTGTAATTTCGGAAGTGGTTCAACTATATACTGGTCAAAACTTTCTGAGACAGATGAGCTAATTAGCACCAATCCCTCCCAGTTATCAAAGGCTTTTTCATCTTGCAAGAAGTCATCTCACCATCATCCACTCACTCTTTTACGACGGTACTTACTATTGGCGTCGCGGATCACAAGGATAAGCTCGTTCAGTAACAAGAAAGGAAAAAGGAGTGATACGAAGTTTGGCCGCAAACTTCATATTCGTCCTCTGCGTGTGCGAATGCAAGTCGTTGGCCTTCGGTAGCAATCCCCGGTAGTAACATCTTACAGTGTGTATGATAGACATGACATATTTACCCATCTCTAGAAGTTGTCACCCTAAAAGCAGGCTGAGTTGTGATATGTGGCGCATGCCAAGTCTATCACGTTACTTGAGTTCATGTATCGACACCGAACAGTACATAAAATTGTGTCCGACCACAGGAGCTCACTTTGGTCTATTTTAGAGTTGCTTGCTTTTCCGTGAATCAGAATAGTTGACGTTGTGTTATATACTGAAGGAGAAGGAAGGGTGCTGTCAGCCTGCAACAGTAATCCTCAGCGTATTTATGAGGTCCTCTCAAATGGTGAAGAAACGTTTGTAAACCACTTGCCAAGCTTGATGAACGGACCAATAACTAATGAACCCACCTGATATATGAATAACCTGCACCATCCCAAACAAAATACAGCCTACCTACTCAACGTCTGTGTTACGTTCAACACCTGCAAGATAAAGCCTAACAGAATTCAGATACCAAAAAGGACTTTTATGTGGATAATGAACAACATTTTCCAAAAGCACTCGTCGCAATGAAGTCGCACATACTCGCCCAAGATCAAAAGATTAGGGTAGCGAACTTCATATTTACCAAAGATCTTGGCATTTAAATTGCCTCGCTCCTTGGATCAGTTGGATTGAACTGATGATGATTCCCAATAGGGATGAAAAAGCTGTACAGTGCTTCTCGGCTCCAGCATAAATTGACTTCACATGCATGACGTAACCTCAGTTGAAATGAACCGAAAATCCTTGGGGCTGATTGCAATTCTGGTTACTTCCGCGAAGCCCATTCAAAAGGTAATCACTTCAAAGTGCAAAACGGTCACCAGCCGTCTTTTGGCTGATCAGTAACTGTGATGACGAAACATAAAAATATCAACTCTATGTTTGTTATGGTCCTCCACTGGTTTCACCTTTGGAATGTCTGTAATAGGAGGGTTATTTGGGATACCTGATAAAACAACCGAACATTTATATACGCTTTACCTACCCCTTCAAGCTTTTGTCAGTTTTGTTCTGCATGCATTGGACTGCCAGCATACTGCAGTCATTCACCAAAAGATTTCAGACAACTAGATTGTAGTAGACAGTTCTTATGTAATTAATAAGCACCTCGAATTATTGCTTGATAGTGCATTAAATCTTATCGTTCTCTTGTTTTATGTAACTGAGATAAGTAGTCTGTAATGTCGTATACGGGTGGACATACATACAAACGCCTATCGTAGCTCCAGGTGCATTTGATCACTTCTGATGACCGTCCAGTTCGATAGTATTGGTAACGGAAGCGTGTCGATGTCTGATCCGAGTATTTATACCGGAAAAATCACCGCATCTTGATTCATAGCACGTTGTTTGGGTTTCATGTGACACTTTACCCTGCTTTATTGTTTGAAATTTCATTGGCTGATTCTTCTAAGCATTTCCGAAGTCAACAAGTCTTTGCCATGATTCCGTTGAATTTAGAAGCTCCTTCACCGCGTATAAGTTCTAACGCTAGTAGATCTAGCCATGAAAGTCCTTTGGTGAATGTGGCGCTCAGTAAAGCGTTTATGCAGACCTCCCCTAGTCACTTTTGTTCGAATCTTCGAACAAACACGTTTATCTAACCTAGGTAAAAAACGGTCATATTTTTTTAGTCCGCTTTTCCTGTGCTCATAAGAGATACCTTGCAACGAGTCCCGGAGACGGTGGTAAATTTTGTAACTTTCACTAGTTAGGTATCTTGTGAGCACAAGTTATTTCATTTTAGTTGATGCATGGCTATGGAACCAGGCCTCAGTGTCACTAACCGAAAACACTGCTCTGGGACTAAGTGAATCTACTTACGGTGTAATTAGTATCCAGCCGGCGATTTGGTGGGATACTCTTCCATGAAAATACCATGTCGCCTAAGTTTGCCACAACCTGAACTCATTGACTCAAAATTTCACAAGGTGGATCAAATCATGAGTAATGTTAACTCGGAAAACTCCACCATGTATGTTCAGAAGGAATCTTGGCCCCATAGAACAGTGCCATATTATTGTCAGTGGGACCTCTGATGAACCTCTGAGATTTAAGGTGTTTCTGTGTGGGGTGTATCGTCTTTAGGGGTCCATGGTTAGAGGTTTTACTGTATTCAGAAACTATTCCTTTGGAGCTCGAAGCGAAGAGAGTGTAGATAAGCATTAAGCCACCTTTCTTTACCACTTATCGGATATTGTCTAACGACTGTCAATGACCAGTAAAGTAACTCATCAACACCACCCTGAAGGGAAAACTCTGGTCGGCGCATGGGGTGAAACAAACTACTAGCACTGGACACTGGAGAGTCACTTCCATATGCACCCGGTTATGTTAAACAAATTGGGATGATCTTAAGGAATTGATTTTGCAGGGTTTTCGTCACGTTTTGTAAACGACTACTTCCACGTGACAACTGAACTGTCAAAGTATGTGCTTGTCTGAGAAGATCATATAAAAATCACATGACTGCGACTCGCGTGCTGTGCAAACGGACTTCGTCGTAGAATATCAGGCCAATCTACACAGAAAAGCTTAGACAGACTGGATGGCCTTCCGAATTTCGTATGAATTTCAAGCGTTTTTTTTTTGCGGGATTCGGAATAGAAAACTCGTCAATTTTCGTTTGGTTGAGTCATAATGGTGTGACGTTAATATATAGAGGTTTATTGCTCGGACTTCTGGCCACTCCTGGTATCCTTCCCCCTGTTTTGTTAACGAATGACTGGTTTTCAACCAAGCATATACGTCCTATTCCAACTTACCAGGCATTAGTATTGTCCTCAAACTGTACCATTCAAGGTGTCAAGGTGCTACTTTAAGCTTGAATAGCGATGACAAACGAAGACATTTGGTGCATAGCGGCACCATTTCGGATGCTCTTATCAGTGAAGACTGTATCACGTAGGTAACGAATAAACGAATACATAAACCACTTTGAAAAATGCAAGATTCAAAGACAGCAACGAGGGCTACGTGCTTGCCAATCTGCATGACACGTACGTGGTTGAAGAAAGAGCCCGAAATTTCCACTTCACTCGTAACTGTCTTCGTTTCTTACAACCTTTCAGATTCATAAAGGGATCTGGGTGTTGTAAATTTGTCAGCCGATTTGAGCGTTGATTTATTTAGCTACAGGTGGCTGTCCCATAGCTTGACTTACACTCATGACACCTGGTTAGCGCTGTAATGCGCCTTAATATGATGTGTTGCAGTTTGGCCGCAGCACCTGGAGTTTTGCGCACCAGACGGTATGATTTTGCGAGACGTCGGTTGACCATGATCCAGAGTCGGGGCATGTTCTGGGTTTCATGGACCAGTGAGAGATGGAGGGATTTCAAAGGTATGAAGGACATGAAGGCCGGTAGGTAGCTAGTTAAATACTGATTACCCTTGCCGCATTGTATTGGTTTGCTGAACAGAAGGTTGGCTTTATGTCACTTTACTGTACTATCCGGAAGAGCTGTTATGCATGTTATCAGTGGCAAGGTGAATGGCGGGTACGGATCAGCAAACCAAGTGGAGATCAAAAGTACATATGCGGAGTGAGCAAATGAATGGGGGAATTATCATGACTTCAAGTTAGATTCAACAACCATATATAAGTGATTTAGCTGGGATTCACGTGAGGCTCCCGTGAACGCCAGACTGATTTGAAAACTCGATCAGTTTAGGTCTGTTAGATGTGTAGGCTTGTGCCACATGAGTAGAATCGTTCAGAATTATCCTTTGAGTCATGTGACATGTGGACTTCTGAATCTTGTGATAAATAATCAGTTTAATGGGAAGGAAATAATGAAGTAATGATTGGATTGACATCACCAGCAACAGGTAACCCTAATGAAGGATTGATCTGTCTGGAAAGAATCCTATCTTCAGAGTGGTTCTTTTTGAGGAGGTATTGCGGTTTGATCACCCATTGGAGCTTTGAATTTACTGAGCACACCCTGTTGTTAGCAGTTTATGTTTTTCGCTTCATAACAGAGGTCCCGAACACGATTTTCGTAACTTTAAATCTTACAGGTCGGATCTCGGCCTATGTTTCTTTTCCTGCAACAGTGTTGCTGAGATTTCATCCAGATCAGTCCACTGGCTTTGCAGCTTCGCACGCATTCACTCCTGAGTGATACCACAGGCGACTTCAAACTACACTGTTATCTTGAACAGTCTATGAGGCAGATTGTGCGCATACCACCTGACCACGAACACAATGGCTTTTGCTACCATGGTTCTTGTTAAGATTTCAGTATCAATTCTGCACCATCGCCGAACTTAACCGCGGACACACGAGACATAAGGATTTGCTTGTTCAACTTACTGTACAAAAAACGGGCACCAGAATGAGTAGATCCGCCAGAATCATTGATTCTGCATCGCAATATGAGGAAAGTCGATATCATCCTCCTAGACTAGCATTAGTGGAAGAGTGGAATTCGCTCTGGAGTGAAGGCGGTGTAATTCCAGCGCACCACGTCCGTGTGTGGTGCACGGAAGCTGTTCATCTATCATGGTATAGTGAGATGCTTCACGATTCGTGGGTGTGATTTAAACGAGCGATTTCCAGGCACATTTCTGTGAAAATTTCTATCGTTCTTCGCGAAACAATGCCTTCAGAGAGATTTTGAAAGGGTTTAGCTGTTGTCGCCAAACAGCACGTCATTCATTACGTACAAAAACTGTCATGTGTTTGAAAACAACCAATATATGCTTTGGAAGCCTGCAGTCTACTCAGGCTATTGGGACCTGAAACACCTGGCAATAGTTATCGTTCGGAACAGGTCCTATCAACGAAGGGTAAATGTTCGAGCAATTGCCCGCAGTAAAATCAAGTTTTTGGATTATGTCGGCCCCATTAGGTAACGGCAGTGACGAATTCCAGTCTGAACGAGGCTTTCAAGGTTTCCATGGCTTTGGACAGTTGTAATGGTTTCACGGGGTTCGGCCATATCTGCTAGCATTGTAGGCGTTCACTTTTAGTTCGAACATTAGCCACTCTGAAAGCAGAGTTAACATTAGGTAGTTGGTAATTGATCAGGTGGCTGTTGATCTGTTCGCCGAGCTTGGCAATTGATTTTCAAACGTTTTGTCACCATTCGAGGAGACATCTTCAGTGCGCTGTTGAAGATGAAGATGATGTTGATGTTGAAGATGTTGAAGATGTTGATGTTGAAGACGAAGATGATGTGCGCACTGAAGATGTCTCCTCGAATGGTGACGAAACGTTTGCAAATCAATTGCCAAGCTCGGCGAACAGATCAACAGCCACCTGATCAATTACCAACTAATGCACCCGAGCTACCAATATTCCAACAAATTACTAACATTAGGTAGATGCTATCTTATTCGTTTCTATCAGATAAAGCACTCGAAAACCTATGCGAGTTTTCCATTATTTTTTTCCATCTTTATTTATTTTCAAAATCTTGTTGAACAATCTCACTAGAATTTATAATTCATTCTTAAATACGAGAAAAACGAATTTTTTGTGATTGGTACACGAGTTCGAACCCGGAGTTGCCGACAAAAGAGATAAACTTCAGCAGTGATCACTATCAGTTTTATACGTGGAAGTTACCCTTCTTTAGTTCCCGGTTTCCCTACTTCTTTTCCATCAGTGGTTTCGAAAATTGTCAGCGCACACTTGAAAATTTGTCAGTAGCTAGATAAATTCTCCCTACTTTTAGTGTTGGGGACAGAAAGAGCTGAGGACGCCCATATAACGGTGGTACTACTCCGCGAAGTATCTGTAATAGCGTTAACTTACCGGCAATAAATTACCTCAAGAAGCTAAAACCTATCAGTCATCTATAAACGCCATTTCCAATAGGTGCTATCATGACCACAATCGCAGTATACTTTGGTTGATTAGCGAAAGTGTTTGCATGGTTCGTACAACGAATTAGCTGCACAAGTCATTTGAATATAGGAATGGGTGTGGTTCGATTGGTTGCCATCACAACCAGTACTTTGTTTCAGTTTCTACCTAGTTCGACAACTTCAAAAACTAGTTTGAACTTTTCCTCTATCGACGCCCTATCATTAGGCTAGTTCTAAGAATGAAGGGCGTTGCATTACGCCCTTTTCGTAGCCCTATTCTAATACGTCCCCACCCTTTTACCGAACAAAATATGCTGTGCTTGCTGGACGGAATCCACATGCCATTATTCTGTATTGGTGAGGTTGAATGATCAAATCTTGACTATAAGGTTTGTTTCGACATTTCTTCGTAACGCCGTGCCACCTGTGAAATAATCTGACCTTCGAATGTTTACCAGTCAACACTGAGTGAACCACCAGACATCCAGCTGCAACAGATGTCCTGTACGGTGCTTAAGATCGTTCCCCATTCAAGCCGTTACGAACAATATAGATCTGAGTAAATTTGATCGACGGACAAACCATTAGCCTACGCCCTGAGTGAAACCGTTGCATTCGTAATTTACCGACAACTCCGAGCGTCCTACGCTCAGAACAGCCGATTGATTGGAGACTTTCACTTACGGACTGGTTTCCACTCGACACAACTTGGCTTCCTCCCCAAATATGCGGTCGAACAAATAAACTCAGCGAGCAAGGCAACAACCAAGAGTAGATAGACCTACCGACCGTATTCCAAAATTTTTCGGAAACGGAGACCTGATACTGGTTTCGTCCTTTTGATGTCTCTATTCCAGCGTGCTAAGGGACACTGGGCGGTTCAACTTCATCTTTACTAGTGGCTTGTAGAGCCCCGTAACTGTCATCCGCAAGCTAAACTGGTGGATTCATGAGTGAACAGAGCTAACAAAAACAAAAAGGGCTTGAAGCCGCACCTACTTGTTCCGTTTTGGTATCAAAGTGGCTTGAAATCAGAGTTTCTTTTTTGGGAATACGAGCGTTATCAATGCCGAAGAGTAGTTCTGAGTGGAAGTAACTGTCGGCTTGCTGATCGTCAATGGGTTGGATTCTGCTATCCGGTTAAACTAAGCCAAATACAGATATTCTTTTTACTGTGTCCTTTGCTAAGTTAAGCAATCGCAAGCCCTGAAACTGTCGCCAGGTACAGTAGTCACGTACAGAAGTAAGTTCGCTACGGCCTCAACAGACAATATCGGACAAGTTTGGACAATCTAGGCTGAAAACAGCCCATACGTAGAATAAGCTGCATACTTTTGGCCGAATACTGTCGTTGGCACAACAATTTGGTCTTCACGGGACACTGCGATATCTCGAATATGGTACCAACTGGAAAATGAGGCGGCATTTTTTTGCAGTCCATTCAGTTGGTGAATATCACAAAGGACAGGTTCAACTGGCATTCAGGTAAGTCTCCAGTGAAAACCAAGTTGGTATGTAAATGAGTGCATTTGTCGGGTTTCGTGCGGTTTGGGTTCAAGTAAAACATTGGGATGACAGAAACTCGGAAAGTTCACTTACCTGATGGGCTCCAAGAACAGCGAAACTGGTCGTGGACTCTTGAAGAGTTTGTATCAACCTTGTGCGGAGTTTCGTCCAAGATACATAATTTTATTTTACTTGGGCACTCTCTTGTTGTGTGTTCTTTCTAGAAGTGTCCGAATGGTAAACTACCGGCATCAAAAGTGATTTGTCTCATGTATTGAGATCGACCTTTGTGAAAAGCTTCCTCCGGTAAACTAAACACAAATCAGGCGTGAAAAAACGCAGTACCTTTAGAGGACCATAGCCTGAATTAAGAATAAAACGTTATTGTTTGTGTTCGGTCCCCCATTGACGCCCCGAAATTAGTTACCGGTCTGTGTGTCGATGTGTTTTGCTCTTGTCGCCTCATTGACATAGACTCGGAAGCATAGATCAGGGACAAACTATGGACGATACATCAACCTTAAACGAGGCAAAATTTCAACAAGAGTACAGCAGTACGGCGATAATAGAACCAGCGAGTTCCAGTTTACATGTAATCCAAAAAGAAGAATGTTTTTTGACGAAATACATTCATTTGCAAATTAAATTGATATTAACGGGGAACTCGACTGAGTATTCCGTTAATGATATTGTGCAACTGAATGTTTCTTCTGGGACTATATTTGAGATGTTGAAGTATATTGCTTTAAAGGGCTACAAGGGAGCCGAAAACTCTACCACAGCCCATTGCCGGTTTTGCCTTTCTTGGGACTCGTCAGCAAGGCTAGGTTCCCGATATCTCGAATCCCGTACCAACTGAAACACCAGGCTAGCTTTGTGTAGCATATAGATTTGAACAATACCAAATCGAGAGACTCGGCCGGTATTCCGTTGGGTCTCCCATTTACACCTTCTCAATTTGCAAATGTGTGTAGTTCCCAGTTCCCCACAACTTGGCTTTCAAGCGGAACTTAAGGTTGACGACAATTCGGGACCCTAAGAAGGGGGAAACCGATCGTGGGCTACCGGCGAACTTCAGCACTCAAGTGGGTAGAGTGATTCGTCAAGAATGTTTTTAAGCTCAACCATCATAGACTTATTAACCCTGATGGAACAGTTATAGTCTATTTAAAGTTTGTATTTGGTATAAGAAATGCACCAAATGAACGGCACCCACTTCTCACACGTGACCATGGCATGTCCTGTCAAACAGAAATTTCATAACAAGCTTTATTGTATGGTTCTTTCGCATATTCTACCTAAGTATGCGTTTTTATGATTATATCACCGTAGTGGTTAAGACTTTTAGAACAATTCGGCTGATTTCTCTAAAACCTGTCCCTTGCAACCCAGAAGGCCCCCTGGTCTTCGAAACTGAAACCTATTATGCTGGAAGTCGTGCCCCCGCAGTCTCATGGATAATTCTGTCCTACCTAACGATTTGATTTGCAAGCAGAAGATATTTGTATGCTTTTGAAAGTGTTTGTAAGAATGTCACTGGAAGACTTATTGGACGGTTCAGTAACCCATCGACGTTGGTGAACTTCATTGAGAACTATCTTAGTTCGTGTCCTAAAATTTGCATGCATCAGCAGCCATTGCGCTCAGCTAGGTGATGTTACGAACTTCACAAAGCGAGGTCATACATGGGAATGTTATACACTGTTCCGACATACTCCTATAATTTTGTTTAGTTGATTGGCTTTGATATCATCCCTCGTCCTATGACAAGGACCGTGACTCAGATCTATAACTCCCCAAATCAGACTGATATGTCTGATCCGTAACGCCAGATGAATGCCATGCAAACCTCTCATTTTCTGTCTGGATTCAGCAGCTATCAGCTTTGACACTGTAGCGCCCAATATATTGCACTGTATGCCTGCAAACCATGTGAATTGTCACGACAGCTTATAGTGAACTGCGGCTTATAAGGGAAGCTGTGGGCTGTTTCATCCGTTGAACATTCAAATAAGTTACACTACTCACCAGTAGGCAGAGTACGGGTAACCCCGTTGGAACGCTGGTAATTTTGACTGTTGTTATGTTGTATATGTTATATTTCCCGCGCCGGCATACTACAACGAAAACAAGCACCGATGAGACTACAATAAGAAATTCTCATGAATCAGTATATAAATGATAAAATTAAAGGCACTCTTCACCCAGTCTATAAGCCCTGATCCTGTAGGTAGTCGCGCATGTCACACAATAGCTGTTTGGCCGCATCTTGGTTTCCGGCAAGTGGATAGATGCCAATCAGTAGACTGTTGGTTGTAACGACCGAGGCCAGCTCATATGCTGCCGTTGATTGGTCTGGTTTGAGTAGGTCACTTTTGTTCACAGACGCTAAGAGGATTTTGTCGTCTGTCACATCTTTGTACGTACATTCCTCTAGTGCGATGCAGAAATTAGGGTTAACAACATTCTTGTCTGCGTCTTCTGCCTGCGAAAATAAACAAAACATGTTTGTGCCACCATTGCCAATACTTTAGATCCATACTTCTGTATAAATGCTAGGTATACATTCATAAAAAGTCACTCCTACTTTAAACATTGTTTTCCATTGGACACAGTGATCCTTTTCCAGAGAGGACGACACTAAGACCGATAAAATTTGTTTTCTCATGTGGGGGATCCTTGAATGAACAGATTCAGTCTCTGTTGCCAATGAAAAAAAAAGTCTGGTACGCTTGGATCAATTCATCTGGTCTAGTTTGCTGCATTCTAAACCCTGTTAACCTCCGATGTGATTTACAAAAACGAATCGCGTGCTACCAGTTGCACATACTCAATGTTGCGGCAATTCTGTAGATTCTGTCGCGTCGGTCTTATTTATACCAACCACATCTTCCACATGGTTCTGTTTTGTGCACAAGAGGCGTTGTGAAATCCAAAACACAAGTTGACTACCATTAATGATTTTGCGATCTTTTGCGATCTGACCAATACAGGTTGAGAGCTTACAAAACTAAAAGCGAGCCATCTATGCAAGTAAAACAAGGATAAAACGGGACACGTGGGTAAAAGCGCGGAAAGTTTTACGTCATTGACTGACCTAAATGGCCAGCGGTCACGTGATCAGAGCATGGAAGACTCAGTGCACGTACAAACGCTATCTGAGTGCACAAACTCGAGTGAATCGCGATTGCCTCAAATGTGGCTAGACACTGATATTGAACGGACCTTGTTAGGTAGATAGGTGCTTGGTACAATATTTGAGAGCGATGCTACGACTAATTACGTGACTTGTGTCATCCAAGTGAGCGACCACTGCGCTAGTAAAAGACCTCCTCAATCCGACTGGTAGCAAAATGGGTTATGCTGTTTTATTCCCTTACATAACTGCTGTATCATATGCTGTATGTGTTCTGCATAACAGCAACTGAAGTAGTAGACTACCATGGGTTGAGCGTGGGATGTAGGTGTAAGGACATCAGCTGTTTAGTTGTGAACCACACTTCTAGGGAAGCAGGTTAAAAGGTTTTCTGAAGTGTGTGATTTGGACGTGTGGTGGCGTTGGCAGTTCGGCTGCGTTTATTGCTTGCTGATTAATGTGGCTGTTGATTTGTTCACCGAGCTTGGTAATTAACTTGCAAACATTCCGTCACCAAACCAGGAGTCATCATCAGTGCGCGTCGGATGTCTTCTCGTTTGGTGATGCAACTTTTGAAAGCTGATTGCCAAGCTCGGCAAACAGATCAACAGCCACCTGTTCAACAACTAAACAGGTCTAAATTGTTTCTGTTACGTAATCACAGTGATAGCAAATGGTTTCTGTGAACGAGGCGTTGGCGAATAAGGGAGAATGTCTAAGGAGATTTTTGTGATCTCTTGTCAGTCACCTACAGCTGACCTATGAAGACAGAGTAACCTCATGCGTCCTGTCCCAAACGTTCTGACGTGCGTGATTAGTCCGCTGCTTTTGTTGTGAAGTTGCGTGCGGATGAGTATGGAAGAGTACCACAACAGGGCACACCAAAAACTGTTTCGCATGTTACACCATTTGTTTATGGATTAGTTTTCACTACCAGTTACTAGGCTAAGGAACAAGCTGTCGGTGAACGGAGCTCATCAAGGCGGAATAAGCTTAAACTGTTGTCCTTCCACCTCCAACTCGTCTACAGCAGCGGACCCAGCAGAATTTCTGCTGTCGATTATTCACCTGTCAGTCACGTGACACCTGGAAAATCCCAAATGTACTAATGTTATTCGAACCACACCATAACCATGAAGACTCGAGATTTACTTGCAAACCCTAGCGTGTAAGCTTGTTTAAGTACGCATAGAGTAAGAGGCTCCCAGAATAAACTATCGATTGTCTAACAGGCAGCTTATTCTGGGGGTGTTTAATACTTCAGATCCAAAGATTAGTAGTTTCAACAATATGTTCATTACGATTCCTGTTACACTTTCCCTGTTATTTTTGTGAACAAATTTACAGAGCGATCATTGACAAGCATCATTTCCACTTCTTGAATCAGCACTTAGAAGACATTAACGACACTTCTGAACTCATTCCACACGAGCTGGGCTTATCACTGGCCAACCGTTTACTCGCCAGGTCATAGCCTGGTGTCAACCAGATGACCAAAGTTCAAGGTTTGTCATCGTTCCGAAAGAGTTCGCCAATGCGGGTAGTATACGGACTGACGTCAAGAATGTTGCGTGGTTCTAAGTGTAACTCACTGTTTATCGAGAGGGTTGGCGTGACTCGGTAATAAGGATAATCTCTGTATTCAGTAACCGTAGTCGAGAGAGTCTCGTTAAAATACGTCGAGCTGCCTTGTTTGTGTGGCCGACCGACCACAGATCAGACCACATATCATCTGTGGAGGGTTCCGGTGTCCAAAAGGTCCACAGTATCCACTAGTGCGCAAAATGAGGTTCGGTCGAACGTCCTTAAAATGGATTCAGTAGCAAATAAGTTTTGGACCAAATAAAATCGTTTTTAAGTCAGGGTTTCTCTGTAGCGGTGTTCTCTATTGAGGAGATCAAATGTACTACGATTTCAGAACTAGAGTACATGGATATATCAAGTTTTGAGGACAATAGTTGGGGAGGTTGTCAAGTTCGAAAATTCTACACTTGTGAAATGGCATGCATGGAGAAGAAATTAAGACAAGCTGAGAATTGCTGGGTTTCATTAATGGCTACTGGGTATAGCTGAAGTGCGCGTTTGAAGACTCGTGGTCGTCTTACCCACATCTAACCACATTTGTCCACATTCTGGCCACCCTGTTATGAACAAGTTCCCGCATTCGGATCACACGATACCTTCGTGGCCGTCAGCGCTCAGTACTTGAACCGCATTGAATGTTGCCGCAGCCCACTAGTTAATCCCAGGTGGCTGGCCAAGGGACTAATATACTGCGGGAGATTTTAGAAAGGCGGCACGAGGATCCGAGTTTAAACAGGCCAACTGAACGAAAAGGGATACACTGACGGTTTTCCTCTTGTTGGTGATGCGATGCCTTTCAGATGACCCACTTGAATAGACAAGACACCTTGTTTCACATCAACTGCCTGTCAAAGGCGCTGGCCAAATACAGCAGAAAGATAGTGGGCTTTTGCTTGGAACTTGGTCACAAAATACAGAACAGTAACAACTGGAAACCGCCTCAGGTAAACTTGCACAAAAAAGGGCTGACTTTACAGTCAAAGCAGAAGATAATCAAGCATTCAGTGCTAGCCAAACCACTTAAAATGTCTGTACGCGTAGTAGTGTCTTCTAAAAAACCACTCAGAACATTCCGCACGAAATGAAAAAAGAAGTATGCTTTCCAGTTTAGGTTCTGTGTGAGAATGCGGACACAATTACGGTCACCACACTTTTGGCTCGTTACCAGGATCTGAAATTTCGTGAGTTGATCAGTCCTGAAGGCACGTGACGCTCAACTGCAGATCTGCTTTTTTGCACAGTTTGAAGAAAAACTTCAAGTCTGTAGTTTGATCAAGCTGAGCAATAAATGTGACCTTGTTTTTAGCCGATACGATGCAACAAGCAGTAAGCAAACTGAGCTATCCGTCCACTACGTCTTCACGCAGGAGCATTACTAACCGTTCATTTAACAATTCACTAGATAAAACACATTAGAGACCCAGCATCCTACACCCTTCAGGATGATCTCAACTGGTACTCACCTGTAAAAGACCTAGAAGGATATCAATTTGTTGTACAGAAGGAGTGAAATCCTGCGGCCCGTAGGCATAGATTGCGCGACTGTTCCGATTGCACAAGACGGCCTTCACGATCAACCCAGAACCCAGAATACTGTCCTTTATGATCTGGTTCCAGACATCGGCATTGGTGGAGTGGTCGAACTTTGTGACATGAGAATAGAGATAACAAATAGTATTCAGTGTGTGACCGTTTTGGAAGTGATTCACTAACATCTTGTGAAGGAAATGACCTAAGTAAGACGTGAAACCTCGAGATGTTTGGAAGGTTAAAATTCGTCAAAAATCCGACCTGCTATATTACTGGATAATGTCAAGGTTAGTGAATGAAACTTATCAAGCAATTTTTACGTATGGTTGAGAAATGTCGTTCGCCAGCCCAAAATACTGACCGTCAGAGCATGACGGAACCAGCAGCACTCGTTATCTGTTACTCATAAGTAGTTCGAAATAGTAAAAACTAATTGTCCCAATCGGCACACTGGTTCGTAACTTTGAGCATCTACCCGTTCTTTTCTTCTTTATATGTCAACAGTAGGTATAAAGCAGGTTTCTATAAATTAAGGACATATCTTTAAACCCTCTGTTTGTTTCAGGCTAGATCATCTGGTACTGTTTGCAAACTTTCATGACAAGTGACCTTCGTGCTGACATTTTACTATCCATGGTGGATTAAGGGAGAAAGGGAGACCATGCGTAAGAATAAAAAAAATCTGCAAAGAACACGGAGCAACATAAAAACATTCAGGGGCTGTGAGGAATGAGTATATACATACATAACAGTGTCAGAGCTGACCGAAGGTGTAAGCGTTGATGGTTGTCGTATGCACCGATTCAATTTACGGCAATTTATTTTTGGGGAAACCATTTTGAAGACAAACCTTCGAACGATACCATGGTTTCTTTGGTATCGATGCCTCCATTAGTGCATTTTAACGTGGCATGGAGGAGCTTTTGAGCTGGGAATAATGTATGCCGGTACTGCCACCTATGGATTTTTCCGAGTGAAACAGAGAAACCGTAGTCGACGAGCTACATGGTAACGACGACTACTTCAGGATCTGCAGCGAGGTTTGGTACGCAGCGAACAATCAGGCGAGAGGACACCTATATCCAACCTATTTTCATAAAGTCAAACTAATCTTGCACCGACCGCAGAATTTAGCTACGCTGTTGAAATGATCGACTGTTGTTGAAGGACCACCAATGAAATTCTATCAAACGTCGACCATATTTTACATAGAAAGCGATAACAAGAGAACCCTCAGGTCCTTTTCCTTTTTCATCCACGGTGGACTATGGTCAGCCACACAGGTCACATGGGCCAAACAGCTGACACTGGCTGCTAATCGGCAAACAGATGCCGGAATGCCACGATAACAGCAGGGTAAAATTCCTGTGTTGCCCTTTCGTACATATACATCAGTTCAGCTTGTAGATAACCTCATAGATGAGAAGAAGCGAGTGACAAGCCTAAAATAAATTGAACAGATCAACTCTTCTGCATAGTAGTTTCGATCGGTTTTATTGAATACGTGTGAATATTTGCACATCATTCCAGAGTAGTAACTCCACTTCACATGCACCTATTAAAAACAGCACCAGAAAACACTAGAAGCGTCCGACTAATGAAGCAAAGAACACTGGATTGGATAACCGAAAACAAGTACTCAGTTGGATTGGACGCAGTTCACGATAAAGCATCAGCTAATAAACACGCAAAAAGACTAAACAAGGTCTCAGAATGAGCTATCAATCCATCAACTAACCACCAAACACAAACGGTGGCCATATAACTGCTGCCTTCGCTTCTTACCAAGGCCACAGGAGAGGATGAATTAGTAATTTTTGCTTGCACAACTCAGCTTTCAAAAACCCGACTGAAATGGTTTCGTTGTTGACAATATCTGTTTACGAGTTGCTTTGGAGCAGTGAGTTTGCACCTCAAGTATACTAAACTAAGGTCGTCTGTGTGGTCCACTTCATAACCACTTTGGACCAGATGCCCAGGAAGTGAGGTGTTTATGGCTTTTACAGGAGCCTTTGTATGTAGGGACTTTGACGTACCCGGAACTCCATTTAAACGGACCCTTATTTGTAGATACTAAGCACTTTACACCAGCTATGCAGGTAAAGAGATACTGAACTGAACTGGAGCCTCCCTTTTAGGTACTGAGCAATGACAGCATGGTCACTATGTTCAGCTTAGCAGCCGGAAACACCTGGTTGGTAGAACAACTGGAATGCAATATTTCATTTAAATGCAACGGATAAGAATTGCCTCCTTTTCAGTGCTACAACTCTGGCTTCCTTGTAGGAAGAGTGGTAAAAAATGAGAGGCTCCGGAGAGCAATTCTCTTTGGGAACACCATTAATCTGGTTAAGTTCGCCTTCCAAAGGACCCAGACTGTTAATCCGTCTTGCTCGACACGACAAACAACTTGGTACATCCATTCTTGTCTACGGTGGAACATTTTTCCAGTGCGTGTACTGCCCGTATCGACAATCTAAAAAATCACTCTGGCAAAAGTTTGACGAAAATACTTCGAGAATCAAGTACTGAGTTGCTAACCGACCCGGAACTCATTCTCTAAGAGGAACGTTTCAAAAAAGTTTGGGTTATGCTGGACACGCGGGATTTCTTCTCAAAGTTAGCTCGAACACCATTATTTTGGTTTACTTAGTATACAAGCGTTGCACAAAAAGACTTTGTAAAATGATGAAGCCATTGTAATCAGAGTTCTGAGACTTTAAGTCTAGGATTGTTTGGGTTTACTATTAGGGGTTTACAAGAATCATCCAGCCACTGTTTATATGCTGGCTGGAGAGCGTTTCGATTTAATTACTCGTGCTATTTTTTGTTTAAGCCTGGACCAGGCTATTAAACTTATTGTCTAGAAGACCGAACATAAATTAAAATACCCACTTGCAAATCAAATAGGTGTTACAAATAGACCCAAAAGGAGCATTCGTTTGGGATAACCTGCCGAAGAAGTTTCGGTTACTTCAAACTCAGCGCCATTCTAAAACCAAATATTTTTCAAACAGAAATCTAAATTGAATTATGTGGATGCTTTATCTAGAAGGGAATGACGAAACCTATTCTCATCAATAGGGATAAATTTGCTCTTGGGATTTTGAAAGCCTAGAATTCGCTTCGAAGACCCGGTGGCTAGCTAAATCGGGCGAATTCGCGTATTCAAGTGTATGGACTAAGATTCACTTATAGTGGACCACGAAGTGCCCAGCAATGAGCGCATAGATTCTGGGGTGGGTTTCCCACAGAATAGAAAATCGACTCCATCACTAAAACAGATAAAATTAGAGCACTTGGGATAAAGTGCAAGCTATACAATAACTAACCTTCCATCATTTGGAAAAAGCCGAATAGGGAAAGAGAGAAGGCATTCGAAGACCTAAATTTGCGTTGTTTGCGATTGCTCGATGAACCCGAGCAACGTGATTTCAAATGGAAATCAAGTCGCAAACGTACACTGGAGCTCAGTTAGTTACATTAGTACGAAAACGTAAGCTGTCTCATTCAGTTTCGTTCTAAGCAATACGCTACCTTCCGCAAACAAGTAGATAGGAATAGGTCTGAGAACCTTTACCCACGATGTTCTCTTAATAGAACCATTAAATGAGTCTATTTTAATAGATTTAACATTACTGTTGTAAAGGCATTTTTCGACTGGAAGTCACCTTCTTTGTCCATGTACTGGTCATCAGAAAATGATGCTTGTTGTTTGGGGTCGTTTGTGTAACAGCCTTAAACTTGGTATTTCGTTCACGGTGGTGCAGTAATAATGTGTCCGCCTCCAGACTAGGTCACCTCATTTATTCTCTAAGCAAAACTGGGACATGAACAGCCGGTCGGATAATTTCGCCCACGTAATGGTATGACCATCCGTAAATCTAAATCATTAGGTGTAATTCAAGATTCGGAAGAATTCTTAAAATTGTCAATCAATTTGCGGGATTTCAACGGCGCAAATAAGTGGCTTGATAGAAGAAAAAATGGTGGACGAGGTGAATCTTACACCACTCTATACGACAAAAGTAAACCAGAGTCTGGAAAACCGAAAGCCGTAAGAAGTTTGAAAACAGATAGAACACTGTGCGGACGGCCCAGTTTTACTATTTCACTCTCTGATCCAAGCTGGAATATGGCGGCTATATCATCATAGCTCTAGAGAGGGGCGTCCGTTATGAAGAGGTAGCAGCTTCGGTTACTGTTGTACAGCAGTAGTGCAAATCTGCATAAAGGTTCCAAAAAGTAAATAATTTTAGTAGCTTTAATTACCAAAATGACATCTGTATTGATTCTGTGGCACAGTCTTGTAGAAAGATTATTTCTGCTTCCAAGATAGACTTGATTTCTCACTCTGAAGACAGGAGACTTCCCAAAAAATTGTGTTCCTCTTTGGTTTCTTTAGAGCACTGACGAGCTTACCGGTAAAGCACTCAAAGCTAGAACATGGTCCAAGTGCAACAGAACTACAGGGGGATGCACCATGGCATGTTTTGTCTAACCAGGCGGAATTTACAACCCCCTGGGAAGTGGCCATCATACTCTGGCATTCTTTGGGGTGTTTTCTCTAAAGCAGTCACTCAATGATAACTAATAACATTTCATTTGTAACACTCTTGTGGTGTCTAGCTGCCATGCCACCCGAAGGAAGCATGAAGGATGAGATACTGGCAGGTTGCCCATGCCTTCAAAGGAACAATCGAGACGCTAAGTTTGGGATCGGACCACGGACCTTCCAGTAAGTTCGCGCCTTAACCACTGAGCTCAGAGGGGTCACTGTGTATCCCTCTTTTTTGCAGGTCCTCTTATGGCGATTGCGACAGGTCACGTGGTTAATATCAGGAAACACAAGTCAGCTGAAATTTTTGGAGTCCCGTCAGGCTTTACTCCTCGTGCTAACCAAGAGAGATAAAAAATTCGGAAGAGGGAGGGAAATGAGTCTCCATTTTAGGGTGAGTAGAGGGCTTGTTTAAATGTCCGCCACAAGGCTAAAACAAAAGTGCTGTTTCCTGAAACGAAGCCGTGTAGAAAACTAGTATACTGCTTCCCATGCATCATATAAAGCTATCCACAAAGTTTTTATTTCTCAAAGCCATGGTCCTTACAGATGGCTTGCACAAAACCCCTTATAGTCGCTTTGCAAAACTGAACGCATTCTGGCATACTAATGTCTACAGTTCCTGGAAGAGACAAATATTCCTGTAAAAACTTATCGCTGTAAGGTATTACATACGAATAAGCTCCAGATTTCTATGGTAAGGACATTTAAGCAGATTCACTGTGGTTCTTAAGAGATATTATGGAACCTGTGAAATCTACCCGGGAGTTGGCTCAGTGGTTAGAGTGCGAATTTACTGACCGGAAGGTCTGTAGTTCGAACCCCGCCTCTGTACCTCGACTTCGCCTGTCTAGGCTTGGGCAACCTGGCAGTATCTTAGCCCTCGTGTTTCCTTCGGGTGCAATGACATCTGAGCACCGAAATGATGTTACAGCTGAACGATTCTCTTCTTCAACGATTCTTTCTGTCATTTTAGAGTTAGGTGGACTGAATCTACGTCTTTTTAATGTCAAGTGTCTTTGAAACACTATCACATTTTCTCCTTCTTTGGTTTCACGAGGGACTTTTACTCGCTTTCACAAACTATAAATTCCCTCTCATGTAACACAAGTACCAAACAGGGGGTGAGTAATTGTGAATTTGATGTGCAAGCTACTGATGTGATTGGATCCAATATCTTCTATCGGTTCCCTGCTCTGGAGAGAGCAAGAAATATCGGCCCATAAAATTTGTGTGACGCCAGATTATTGACGAAATCCGTCCATAAATAAAAAAAGAATGGACGTACACTAGAGCCAGCTCAGCTACTGAAAGTCACTCATTTTTCATATGACGAAATCAGTAGAGACACGATCCCATCACGTCGGTGTACATACACCCCTGGGGTGAACTCCGAATTTTGGGAACCAAGATTCAGTACAGATGGCTACCGTTTTCACTTACACATCTGATTCTCTTGGGTGCATTCATTAGAAAACGGATGAAACAGTCCAGAATCTTATTGTCGTTAGTGTTCTCAACAAGCGTTTGACACCTGAAATGCACAGTAATAATTCTATCGCAGGTTCAATAGTGCAAACTAGAAAGCTCATATTATCACGGTTGAACACAATCTTGTTCTCATTCTAGAGATACGTTATTCATTCATTATGCGGGGGACGATCATCTAATGGCGTGTGTTGCTTTAAAGGATAGCGACTGTTCTCCATCGGACTATGGATGGAAAGTTCTGACGCAGCTCCGACACGGATTTTAACGAGTATTGCTTTTTCGAGTTACCTAGACTGGGCTTTATTGTCGCTGCCAGCTTCAAGTTACTGCTCCGGAATGTGACTCGATGTGACAAAGGTTGCCCTTCGGGGCCCCTTACTCCTGTCAGCCCCATGAATGATTCTGGGCGGTAAATCAACGAATTCACTGTTTTGTATCTAAACAAATAACCCTGGCTGCATAAATGGTCAAGCTATCTTTCTACACGAGTTTAACTGGCCTTCTTTTCGATTGGATTTGAAACACTGAGTGTAGTAATGAAATAACATAAGGTGAATTGATACCGAATGAGAGATCTTGCAGCTAGACGTACGATCGAACAGTGGGTTCCCCAATGTGTTTGTTAGTAATCCAGGGAAATTTCCTCGTCAGGGGGCTATAGAATGGATAAATTCGAACAGGTCTACAGAAAGTCAACGCACACGGACTAAATTCCAAACCACGAAAACCAACAGAATCATATCCTGCAACTGTTCAGTGGAACTGAGACACACTGCAACACAATCGACTCCAGGATAAAAGGGGAGAAAAGCTTACACAAGGTCTTCCAAAGGAAGGGCTACCATAAGAAGTTCATCGGGGGATTCTCGGAAAAATGCAGCTCATTGAAATACGCAACCCAAAGACAAGGTGAAAAAATTACACTTTCGTAAATCAAGAACATGTATGTAGTGATTGAAGGGATATTACGACAGTGAGGTATAACAAAAGTCTACAGACCTGTGAACGCACTGCAGGTAGCATTGCCAAAAGAAAAAAATGAAACCAAATAATATACAGATTACTGATGCTACTTGCATAACTCAACACAAGGATTGTGGCAGGCATTACGTGGGACAAACGGGGAAGAAACAATCGACTAGAAAGATGAACATAAACTTGATACCAGAAGCAAAGATTAAGTCACAATTTCTTCCGTACGTAAAAACCATGAAGGACACGACTTCAACGAGAACAGTGCCAACACAATTGGTAAAACGAAAACAAAGGAGGGAGACAAATTTTTAGAGAGTGGTACTCCATTGATTTGGCGATCAAGAAGCGCATTTAAACCGAATATATCCACTAAGCGCTGAGGACAAGAGAACTTCAGAACCACTAAACTCTGGACCATACATAGAACCGAGAAATCCAACGAAATAATTTGTGAATGCAACAAGGAAGGAAAAATTAGGTTCACATTGATTCGACTAGAAGATACAGATGAAAAAACTAGCAGAACAAGACCAAGAAACCAGAGAACTGAATAGGTCAAAGAATGGGGCCGGGTTGGTCGGGAAGTTGTGCAAAAAACTAGTCAGGGTCAAAAACCTACCATGTATTGTTATTAACCATAGTAAGGAGCAAAATCTAATAAGAACGAAAGAAAGACACAATCAGTCAAAAACGGGACCAAAGACTACAACGCAGCACGAATCAGAGAAATCAAGTGCTGATCCAAAATGACGGCACCCAATGGACCAACCAGCTGTAAGAATGGTAAACCACAACGCTTCACAGATGGCGAACGGGCTCATCGAAGTACAATTAAAATGGCTTTGAAACAGCTATCCACCTTGAAAAGATAAGGTAATCTCTAAAAATCATGTAAAGGCAGGCACGAAAAAAGGAAAGATGCTTCCGACTGCGCACAGACGATGTATCCTGAAGCGGTGGTGAAACGGTCGTAATCAAATTTCCAAACTCGGCGAACTGATCAACAACCAGAAAAGCAGCCAGTTGAACGATATCACAGCTATCTTAAGACTTATTTTCAGACCTCAGTCATCAGCTGCCATAACTTATGTACACAGAAATGTCTAAGCTTATGTTGGCTCTCCTGATTTGTACTCGGCTGACATGAATTTTGAATTTTGTCATTATACTGTAATTTGTGCAACCTATCACAGAAGGGGAATGTCTGAAAGAGTATCATCCTGTACAAACCTCCTTGTCCTATCTTCAAAAAGATAGGGCAGAATGTGTTGTGCGAAAGATGTTAATTTTAAAATGAACTTCAAAATAAATTGGGCTTTTTTATTTTAGTTCCAGTGTTTCCATTCGCACTGGTGAGTTTCTTTCTCGGGGTTTACTGCAGGGATGAGTCATGCTGTATAAACCTTCACGTGGACCAGCTGTCCTGGCCTATTTCGGTCAGTTTGATGTTGAAGATTATGTCGTACTTGGATGAGGAATTCAAGGGATGATAAAATAACGGATGGTACGACCGTGAGAAAGTTTGTTATATCACTTAGGGTGGTGTGTGGGTGTCATTGCTATATGGGACGTCTTGCTTTCGGCTTCGATATTCATTCAGACCGACAAAACTTGGTCCACTTCGTGATGTTTGAAGCAGACGTTGCGCTACTTGATTTCTCTCACGACTTTGCATAAAAGCTTTCTGTGTGGCCGGAGATCACAGTGTGACGTGTTTGCGCCTGCAACGTCGATTTAGTGGGACTGCATCCAGTGCATACCGTTGAACCCAAGACACCCATTCATCGAACATGACCTAACTTGACTTTACCGCCGCACTATGCACACGTTGAAAGCGCTGACTTGCTCCTTTCAGGGGAAGGCGAACTGTTTCCGCGCTTAGAGCAGTTCATGTGTCGAGACATGTGTGTCTGTTTATTTGGTCTGTCAGCTCACCTCACCACTATTCAGGTTTCGACAGACCGTCAGTAAATGCAGGTACGCAAAACCTAATCGGTCGTGACGTTGTCACATGAATTGCAAAGTCAGCTGACAGTATTGTGTATGACAGATTTCGCCACCTAGTAAGTTCCCGCAGCTTATGTAACGCTGCACGTTCACTGAATCTTATCCGGATGGGTAGCCTGCTTTGCTGCTGTCCCAATTGTTCCCAACGAGGATGCCCTTGTCCAAACCGCCAGGGCAGTAGTGAAGGGTTCAATTCTTCCAATGAAATGCCTTACTTTGAAACTGTTCCTACAGGATCTACGGAAACTAGTGGCCTGTTGTTTAGCGGAAGAACCACGCCTTCTGTTGACGCTGTGGAAAATTTTGCTTCTTGACGATATACAGCTCTCCATGGGTCGGTTTTCTACTGAGAAACAATGTTGTTTACGGTGAGACTATCAACTTCGGTAGTTTGTGGTACCTCTGTTCTGTATCATTCTCCGTTTAGGTGATCCGTTTGAGCATGAATAATCATCACATATTCTGAATATTTTCTTTGACAAAATTTGGGTTAGCTTGCTCTCCATACCGAGCCTCGTTAAAATGAAAATGGGGCCTGCTGCGCTACATTGAACGCGCAAGAACTTGCTCCGGCTAAATGAATCAAGACAGAATATGTCTTGGCCTACTCTTGCCAATACAATGTGTCAGTTGTTCACTGATTCGTTGATCCTAAGCTGACATTTTTAGTCCACTTTGCTAAAGAGAACATTTATTCATACTGGGAAAGTTTACGTAGTATGACGGGGGAAAATAGGTTGGCTGAAATCTGGAATCGGACATTGTCCATGCTGTGATTATACAAAGTTGTATGACCAACCCTCAGACCAGATATCAGACGTGAAAATGTTAGCGGGAAGGTGCCAGCCTTTTGGATTTGCTTGCACTTCGGCGATATTCTTTTGCTTTCAATGGTCAGTTAAAACTTCTAAAAAAATATCAGTCGACAGACTTAACTATGGTAGTCTTTGTTTGGGTGATGAACCTTTTTGGAGGTGGAATTGGCTGCAGCTTTAAGGACAATTCAAAAGGATGCCGAATTATTTGCCTATGTATTCGGTTACCGTATTGCTCGAAAAGCTTCTATGACTGTATCAGCCGTGTTTAAACCATCTTTCTCCTGATACAGTTATAAGACATTTGATTGTTCTGTTAGTATCCTTGGATCCGGTGCTCCATACATCCTGATTCATCTGTGTCCGATCCCCGAAGTAGAACGTTCACTGCATGTTAACGAAGAGAGTTTATTCAACCCTTCTGATTATGAGATGCATGGACATGCTATTCAGACATTTTGTCGCCGTTTGTCCTTAAATTAATGAATGGGTGACGAGTTCAGCAGGACCGGGAGTTACGATGTCTAAAATTACAAAATGTTCGTTTCCTAGGTGACCAAGGGTCTAAGACACAAAAAGTGTGAACTACCACTTTCTAGGGAGTTTTTCTCCTGAATCACAACAGCTCTTGATACACAGAAGATTACTTGGCCAAAAGGCATCTAGCATTTTTGAGTGTGCGGTACGTACTACCCAATGATTTATCGATAGCTCACTTGGGACGGTGCTAAAGTTGATCCTGAGCTGAAATGGGGGCTGGCTGATTGGAGCTGTCGTCTGGGTGATAAGCGCAAACTATTCACATCACATCCTCTTTTAGTACACCTTTGTAATTTTTATAATTTTCCAATTCCTTAATTTCGTAACAAGGCATACAGAATAAACATAGTAACTGGAATATTTTTAGACGAAAAGGTCTCGCAAAGGTCTTGCTAGGTCAAGTTGTGTTCTAGTTTGCCTGTTATGGCTGGTTAAAGGGTAAATGGGTGATCTGTTTTTTAAGGACAAAAGAATGGTTCACAAAAAACAGACCATAATTTTGCAAGCAAATTTGAGTCCAAGTGGGAAACCAGGTGGTGGATAATAAAGGAAACAGTAAATTCAAGTTCATCAGGAAAAATGACGTCTTATCGCCCTGAATTGGTGATTGAAGTTTTAATTAGCTTCGAATATCCTGATGACTCGTTAGATTGAGCAAATATAAAGGAGAATATGTGGCAACACAACGGAGCGATCTAAACGCCACCCGGGAATACAGTCAGCGTCTGGATGCGCTATATAGTATACGGTAGAAGTTGCCGTCTTATATATCAATTTACAAGACCCTTTGTTTATGATACCTTGAAGTATGGCTATCTTTCAAGCACATCGACGCCCGGAGAAAACTGTTAGCTTCTGATAGGTATTCACTCATTCCGGTATTGTTATAGGTTTAATTTAGATGTAGCAAAATTTACAGGTGCAATTATAAGCTAAGTTATCACTGTTCGATGGGGAAAGAAGCCAACAATGAACTTGATTTGTCTACTACGCAAAGTGGTGATGGTGGCCCAAATTTGAACAACCCGAACGGAGGGGGCGCAAAAATGAAGCTCAACAAGTAGGCTACCGAAAGTACGCACTGAGATCCACTATGTATTTTAAAGACACATTGACACGAACCAGTGAAAGGTGTGAGCAGTTGTGCGACCAAATGAGGTCAACCAGAATCACTCATCCCGTTTAATAGGTGATGAGTGATAAGAAGGCGATTTTCTATAGTCTTCCAGCCAGTAGATGCAAGTGGAAGCTTTACACTTTCCTGAAAGTTAAGTCAAGTCAGGATATCAAAGACAGCCCAGAATGGGTGAATGCCGTTGTCTTACGGACACGGTAACACAAGGGGGGGTTAAGAAAACAAAATTGCTGGGGAGAATGGCGTGCAACGATTCAGTCCAACTCAATAACGAACCGAAACAAGTAGGAGATTAGTATAGGCCGTCCCGCTCCGTGCTCTGATTGATCGAGAGAATATCCAAATATTGGTTATGTTAGCCTTCCTGGAGTTGGCGGAAACAGATACACCATCTGCGCTTCCTGGTGGGTGGTCTAAAACTATCCAGTCATGAAGTCTGTCACAAGCAAAGCTCATTACGACCTGGTGAAGTCCAAGACATGTAGATTTCCACTGGAGCGGTAGTTATACATCAGAAGGCATAGTACAGGATCGCCGGTGTGCAGGACATTATAGGAGATGGACAAGGGATGCATAAATTGTGAATATACGAGGTCTGGAAAGTGCACGTCCAAATTTTGATTGACTTTACTTCTGAAACTCACGACTGAGGGTGACCGTGTTACTTCCTGAGGTGAGGTTTGCAGTAATTCGTCACTCATGGTTAAACACCCTATCCTACCTCACACTCATGTCGCCTTTTCAGTTTTATATAATGATCTCCAACTATCCTATCAGCCTGTGGTTTGATGGGGCGTTCCTCCACTATTTATCTTCAATAGGATCTGTTATAAGGTGTCGACGTCCAACAGTAAATAAACCCAGTCGCTTCAGCCTACCTTCCTAAATATTATCCTGCAGTCCACTTCTATACCTGGTGACCAATTACAGGACCACAACTACTATGTTCGTACCTTCGTTCTTTGGCTTTTTCTCTCCTCCAACAATACCTTGAAATTAATATGACGTGACCTTCGTGAGAAAAGTCAAGCCACACCCATTCAGTCTCATCCACAGCGGGAGAAACAAAGCATCACATAGTAGCTGGCCTTCTAAAATTCGCGTCTTCTTCTGACCAATAACTGAACTGATGTTTAGGCCCTCAAAATAATTTAGGATAAACACTTAATGGTTCGCAGTGCCTGCTAACCACGTCTATCTGAGTTTGATAAGACTGTTCACTTCCACTCAGTCTACCTTCTTAAGGCTAAATATGTTTCTAGTCTCTGCACTCAGGCGATCGATTGCTCAAAAAATTCATTTACTTCTTTTTAAGGCTTCCCCTAAAATTTACCTGAAACGTGCAGTCAGACGTCTTTGGATATCAGTAGACTCCCAAACAAATGTTGACCATTAAAAAAATTTCATAGTTGGTCATCTTCAGTTCAGCGTATTATGTGATTATGTGAAAATGGCAATAATACCAACAATAATTCGCAGTTCTATACTAATTTCTAAGTTCTAGAAAAAATATCAGCAAAAGGAGTTTGGTTTTCGGATTGATAAGGAATTTTTAATCGTTTACTTATTCTTATGGTTATTTTTTACGAAGCCTTGCTACATAGGGTTTCTCTGAGGACGGAAGTGTGAATTTCACTGTCTGTTATCTATACTATTTCTCTGTAGAACGCGTATGCCTTGAAGAGATAAAAGGCGAACACCACAGACAACATTTGTTTACCCACTTGGAGCAGTACTGCTCTCAGACCGGATTGACTACCAATAATTTAGATGAGTAGCTGTTGATATGGACCGTGGTAAGCAAAAACAAGCACTTCTGTGACAACCTGCTTTACCTGCCCAAATGCCTTTTGGTGATCTCCACTTTATCAGGAAGCAAATCGCTTGCATAATATTTGTTAACGTCAACAGAAATCAACTCGAATAAACGTCCATACCGTTTAGCCTGAAGACCGATCTGGCATACTGTACGACTGACGTAACCCGGCTTGCGCGGATTCTTTATGAATTTGCACGCAGGCTATTCGATATAAGCATATGTTAATGGAAAAGAGCAGACTATGTATCCGGAATTAATCGGATGTCTACTTCAACGCAACCACTAGGAAAAGTGGCTAAACTGGCGTCGTGTTTTTTATGGTTCCTGCGAATATTTTTACATCGTCAGCAATGCAGTCCGCTCCGGGGATCTTTATAAACGTTAAAGTATTGGTTCCAGAATATCTCGCCGCACACGTTCACTCACTGTAAGTGGAAGGGGGCCATAGAGTGCATGGTATGTATCTCGTTTAGTAATCGGGCCTCAGCTACCATCCCTGGGTGATCGATCAAAATTAGTGAGTATCTTTGCCTGGAAGATATTGCAGCATATGATCTAGCGTAGACTCTATGTTCTAGATGTAAAGCAGAACCTAATTCATCACGGAGTACTTTTCGGATGCAAAATTCAAATTCGCCTGGTTTCTTTCGAACTACTGCAACCTGACTGATATAGTGTGTTGGCTCATCGAATGGCGCTGTGACACCTAGTTTCCTCAGGCCATTCAGTTTGTATTCAACATTTTACTTAGTGCTACAAAACTGCGTCATCCACGGTGAACGAATTGTATTCACCTGGTGGGCAACCTAGCTCAAGAACAGAGGTATACTTGTCAAAAACACTGCTATGCAAGGTTGAAATGGAATTGTGATGGCTACTATTACTGGACCCTGCTGCCTTCATGTCCGAAGACCAGAGAATTCGTGCCAGGCCCTCATAGGCCGGCAAAACCGTCTGACCTTCTAAGGACTCAGTTGCGTCGTTCCAGTTACCGTGCGACATGTACTGTTCCAGCTTCGTAGCTTAGATTCCACAGACAAAAATGACAGGCTTTGAGTCTAGTAATAAGCGGTGTTTTTGTGTAAACTTCCTAAGTTAAACTGAAACCGGATTATCGACAATCGGGTCAGTGTAGATTCTCCTCAAACATTTGCTGCTCACCCCGCCGATATCACATCCCGATGATTCCTTCCCGAGCAGTTTGGCAAGTGCTTGGCACCAGAGGTCAATTTGAAGGCGCTCGTGCTAAGTTTCGAACTCAGGCCGTCCAAACATTGTGTTAACCACTGGGCTTCCCAGTAGCAACGTGTGCAGGATTTTGCGGGATCATTCAAATCCTTAACCTAGTGATCAGCGCTGACGAAAAAACTCTGAATTCGTTCAAGTGTTGCAATCACTTAGCCCAGGCAACCTCTTCGAATTAAGCAACCAATGTCGACGGATCTCTTGAGTCTTTGTTGGCTTTCAATGGATGTGCGCTGACGACAAATCATACACATCCTGCCATTTTTCACGGAGCAATGTCTAAGTGTTATTCTGTCAGTCTCTAGTGTACTCAAGAGTGAAATGCCATCGTGGCTCTGCTTCCAAAGACTCGGATTCTTCTCAAGTAAATTCCGGTAGACCGCACGCGCTGACGCCGGTGGAGATCGTCAACCGGCTTTGTCTAGCCTCTGGTAAGTTCACCTCCAACACTTCGTCGTAAAATGTCAAGCCAGATTCACGCAAAGTTAAATTACAAGTGTGAAGATGATATTATCTACGAACCGCACTTTAAGAATTAGTCTGTCTTCTGATCACAAATACTCTAACTGATTTCGCCTGCGAAGTTAGTGAGTCGTAGAGTTTGCGACAGTTCAGTAGCATACGACACTAAAAAATCCTAAAATATTTAAAGACACCCATACTAGGATGCGCCATTTGATTCACCAGGTCGATTCCATTAGAAAAACTCAATCGCATTACTGCCAGATGACATCTTACCGTCTGACTCTAGTTCCAATCTTTTATATCTTTTACATATTTACATTCAGAAATAAATAACTGATAATCCTGCTTATTCGGAACCCCGCTGTTCTCGTCAAACGGTACTCTCCGCTTTTCTTAGAGGTTCGCTATATCCCAAAGTGCCAAAATGAACCGGAAAGCACCCTTATCGCTTTCAGAGTGATTTTCACCCCCAGTAATAATAGGTGAAAAATCACTCTTGGGTGAATTCATTTCTTATCGACGAACTGCTGTCTAAAACTACTGTCAAGATTCTAAGTTGGTATTGGTGTTTTGTTAGTTAATGCCTGTGATAGAGCCTCTTTGAGAAATCGATGTTTGCATGATCGCACAGGACCTGGAAAGATCAGCCAAATGTCTCATATGCTCTTGAAAAAAAATGGCTTGGTTGATAGAACGTACCGAATTGTGCCTAAGTAATTTCTATGAGGAAAAATTAAACAGCAACTCAGGAAACCCAGTGACTGTCGGATTAACTAACGCTTGGTTGTAACTATAGATATGGTGTTCCTCAAAAGAGGATATACAGGGGAAAAAGTAGACTGTTGCCTTGACAAAAGTGGTCTTTTGGAAGGAGATAACTGAAACGAAAATCTTCCTCATTAAGAGTGAAGTCACTGAAGAATTATTAATAAACCAAACACATTTTTGACTGATTTATCAGAGTATAATAGGAGGTCTGATGAGATATCAGATTCATCTGTTTATACAGTCGGATATTCCGTCAGTTAACAGCCACCAGTTTTCCCCTTGTTTCGTGAACTTCTTGTCTGCTCACTCTTTTCTGAGCAACATACGATGTGTGCGATGCATGTGGTTATTGGAGAGGACAATCCATAATATTGTGTGATGACACTCTTGCTATATAGCACTGGAGGTTTTAAAGCGTACCCGAAACCCTAGGCCTTACTGCAACAGATAAGCTACGTAGATAATCAAAACGCTTTTAAATATGCTCTAAAAACGCGACGCAATGTACAATTGTTTCATCCTTACTTGTATTTTAAATCCTGCTATTCTTCAAATTGGACTGGGCTACAATCCTTTGTTGGTGAAGTCAACTGCTACGTACAGTCGGGTCATCATGAAAACTCATTTGTTAAATGGGGTGATTAATCAGCTAAACACGCCATTGGGAAGCCTCATTTACAATGCTGGAACTCTTTTGTATACCAGTACGCTGACGAGTAAAGTTTTACAGCAGACTCTTCCAGACAACCATCTCTCAAGCCCGGACAGTAACCTGTGGAGACTCGTAAAACACTCATTTACTCACCAATTTGGTTTTCCTGAAATAGTCAGCTGAATCCCAGATGGACAGCTTCTTTTTATGATATTCTTCAACTGGATGTGCTCCATAAAGCCCATCTCATGTTACATATTCAATATATTGCAGTATCTTTAATCTCAGAAGGTCGAACGAAAGTCCCGGCGGAGGCAACCAGTCAGAGTTAAATGTTCAGCTTTCCTAAGAGATTTGCAACCCATTTGTGGAACAAACAACCATACTTGTCCGTTAGCTTGTTCAGCACATCCAACATTTTTGTATATTGGACTGAAAGGACAATCAGTTCATGCATCATTTGTTTCTAAACAAATGACTGTTGTTCATCCTGTCAGTATTCCTTCTGCCGAAGGAACCAGGTGAACAGCAATCATAGTCACAAGTTAGATGCAGCACGATGTCTAACCCCAGAATTTGTGATTAATCGGTTACGAACTTGCCGAAAAAATCGTAATGGAAACACCTCAGAATTAACCAAACACAGAAACCAGGAAGCATAGGGAGATTGTTTGACCTTTGCAGGACGACATACTTCAAGCTTGATGGGAAAGTACCATGACAACTAAAAGCCACGCCCATAGGACCAACAGTATCAAAGCTAATGGCAGAAACATTAATGCAGAAATTAGAGAGCACTGCATTACTACGGATCAACACAAAGTAGTGAATCTGCTATAGGGACGACACACTTGTTAGCATCAAACGAAATCCAATAAAGACTACGTACGAACTACTGAACAACACACTCGAACATCTTATCCTGTAAGTGATGACAATTTAGACCAAAAGGCCGGAAAGCGCTCTACAGCCATTTCATTCTTCTGGCAAGTCGTCAACAGTGCGCACATCACGAACTTCTAGAGAGATTCGGATGCACGAACTCCCGGCTAGTGGCTGAAGTATGAACCGTTCAGCTATGAACGGCTTATCAACTCGCACTTAGCATCACTCATCATTCAGTCACGGAATTTACTTATATGACGAAATCTCGGCCCCAAATCTCCCCAAGTCCCCAAATCAACCCATACTACCAACATTGGGGGATATCACGTTTACGACTGAGCTGAAGGCAACAAATTTGAGTTCTTAAATGCTCAGTTTGACAGAATTACCGACGACATAATTCAAAATTGCGTAAGAAAGAAAACTCACAGAGATCAAACAATGATGCATCACACCCGACCACTCGATAAGTCACAAAAGAATTGCACTCAGAAGAGTAGGAACACACCGGGGCACAAAAAGCTGAGTAGAAGAGATAAGCATCTACATCAAGTAGTGGAAAACAGCGGATAACTAAGAAACTTTAGCAGAAGAACGTCGAAGAATAAGTCACCCCATTAACAATAATGGCAGGGATGGACTAGGAAACGGAAAGTGTTTCTCTCCATTAAGAATGCATCAGTGACTCACAAACGGAGTATCACCTTCAAAAGTTTGATTTCAAAACCAAGGGATGGGACCATACATAGCAGCCAAAACAATGTTGTCTATCAGAAAAAACAGCTAGTAGAGCAAGCAGTACATCAGACAAACCCGAAGGAAACCACCGGCGTAAATCAACAAACAAAAAGTGACCGTAAAAATTCATGACTCATTTCCTTTGACTTTTGTGAATGAAGATAAGAAAGATAACCATTTTAATATAGGAGACTTGAAGATTTTAAAGGCTTGATTCTCGTGGACGAGCTCAGTCGAACAACACGTGTCTTTGGGGCCCAAAGGTGATTAGTACTCGCAGAAATACCATGTCATATAACATAATTTGACATCAAGGGAGGGTGGAAGCTGCACATATGTTTCATGTGAGCAAATTTGTAAAAGGCTGTTTAGGATGGGTATCAGAAGTTTTCGTGCATAAAAATATTAGTGTTATTTTTCAACCGTGAGCTCTCTAATGAACACACCAACCGTACCTCCAAACGGTCGATGAAAACAAATCAAGAAATTTCATATCCACTTTTTCATCAGAATAGCCTCATACAGATGTCCATAAAACAACAGTGTCGTCGCACATTTGACACGTTCTGTGACCATTTCACCTAGCTTCTCAGTCAATCGATAAAGATCATCTAGAATAGACGGCCTTGTTTTTTTATCAGTTGACCTCACCAATGCACATTTATTCTTGTATACTACGTCAAGTCAGATCACTCTGAAACTAAAAGAAGACCGACATGAAACTACGACTTGGTGTAACTTGAAACCTGCCCTTAACCTGATTGACACTATACATGTTGCATGAATAGACTATGGCGGGTTAAATTTAGGACGTAGAAGTGAGCCACAAGAGGGCGCTATTCTTTTGTTGGTTACAATAGTTTAAAAATGATAAAATCTCTCAGAGTGAAACCAGCTGTACATAGAAGCACGTCAGATCTAGTCGAGGGGAAACGTTATCGGTAACTTGGGAAAATCAGGGCCAAACCAAATACCATAAGCAAAGATAAAATTGTTTTCAATAACCCAAAGTCATCTGGCAGATAGTCTTACATTCCATGCAGTTTGTGGTTAACTTAGCACGTAAAACTGGAGAAACACTTTCCAAGAATCAGATTAAAATAGCCAGATTCACAGTGTAAGATGTCTTGTGCAGAGACACTTCGATCGCAGCCCCATGATGTCCGTTCTTCTCTAATGCATTCGCCACTAGCGTATAGTCACGTGATTTCACTTGAGAAAAACCGATTTGTGTTTTTTAACTTCCTTATACACGTAAAAGCATCTCTTAATATACGAATATATACGAATATACAAATTCTGATCGAAACAATGAAGTAACTCTCGAGATGTGGTCGAACTGTTTCTGCATAAAACATCTTACATTGTGAATCTGACCTTAATCCATTTGTCATCATATATATATATATATATATATATATATATATAACGAAATAATAAAGCACAGTCCTATCGACGGGATAGGTATACCAGTAAGGTACAGTAATTTCTATAGGAAAAGGGGTTATTTGGCTTCTCCCGAGGATCAGTCACTTCTAGAGAGAAAGTGAACTCCAGATGAAATACCCTATTGTACTGTGTACTTTCCGCTGGAGTGGTCCCTTTTAGCTGTGAATGACTCTTAGGAAGTGAATTAGTACTCTGAACTGTCCACTTTTAATCTGTTACTACTGCAGAACCAAACATGAGAAAGCTTAGTAAAAGCTCATCAGATTTTCTTCGTGCGCAAACAAAAGAGACTGCGGAGGGCCCTGTTTGAGTGTAGTAGTACGCGATAGGTTGGTTCAAACTGCTATGAGGCAGCGTCGAGGTCCTTTTCGACAGTCGTGTCTTCGCAGTCTATTGTCGCTAATATCTGTCCTCTGCAATTTTTCGGCTGCAAGCTCGGGTGATGTCTAGATTCTTCTTGGGAAAGTCGTTTATAGTTGGTGGCTTCTCTCAGCTGTCCATAGCAGATTTTGTTTGCTGCTTGGTGGGAAGTCGTTCTTTGGACCCACATAGTGAAATATATTTTTTGACACTTTGCGCTGGACTAGGTAACAGTTTCAGACAGGTGCCACGTGCCCGCCCGTCAAGACCGACGGACATTGTTGATCGAGATCATCTACATCGACAGTGGTGATCAAATTGTCGTCGTGGAGCCGATCCCAGTGACTTATTAAGCTGCCATTTACTTTACCATACGCTGCGGCACGCGCAGCAGGCTGATATCGAGTCAGAACCGTGACAGGTGGTCAAGCATACGTGCGTACAATATAGTCGGACTCTGCAGTCCCAAAAAAAATGTTGTAGGGGCTGCTTCAAATGAACAAAGGAAAGTTAAAGTGGTCGTTTCCATTACAATCCCCTTTTTGTCAGCGGGACGGCTACCCAGGTTCCAGTCATGCTGAATTCCAAAAAGCATAAACAAAGCACTATTTTTGCTTGGAACAAAATTTGCAGCTAGGCTGTTTGAAAATCTGAATCAACTGTCATTCGTCAATTGATCCAGATTCAATGCTACATTGGCTTGTGTTCAAGTGACCTTTGATCTGCTTGCCCAGCGCGATACATGGCTCGTAAAGTTCTCGACACCATTCAGCGCGATGTCGTCACTACACAGCTGGATGGGGATCAATGCAGCCTTGGAGACAAACGTATCAGTCAAATGTGGTTGACTTCAAGAAGGCTTAAGAAGAATCCACTCTAAAATAAGAGGATAAAAATACTATTCCAATGCTTGATTCAGCTTTTTGTCGTAAAGATCTAACAAGATGGGATAAACTGTATTTGAAAACGCCTTAACAGATGTTTAGAATGGGCTCAATCGTTTGATTCTAGCAAGTTTTTGAAAATTGATATAAACTTCTGTTAGACCTCACAATTACCACTAGAAATTAAAAAAGAACCTGGAAAATGTCACAGCTGAACATTGTAGCTCAACTAAGCCAAAATGACTGAAGCATATTATTCCACTATGGAGGAAATGAGGAAAATACGGAGTAGCTTTTTTGGCCACTTTTCCCAAGTTCTTGAGGCACTACTCTCACTGGAATTTCATTAATCAGACTATTGCCTCAAAAATGCAGTGAGCTTAGAGCTAGGACGAGCCTAGAAACTGAAAACACACCTCTAGATGAAGTCGCTAAATGCGATCTTTTTGTACCACGGTTTGACTTCGATGTTTTGCAACGTTGGCGTCGGTGCAGTACGATCCCACACCGAATTACTGTAGCCAGGTTAGGTTGTACGATGACAGAAAACAGCCTCGCAGCAGCGGTGCTAACACAAGGGACTTGTCGACCAGATGAAAAGTCGTCCCCAATGTACGGTACTTCCCACATTGTTGGCATTCGGACCACCCCACGTAGCCAAGAACTATAGAAACACTGCGGGTGCTACACCGACTTCACAAGGCCTGAGACGCGAACAAAAATCAAGCTTACGCAGTGCCATGGGATGCAACAGTTTACGAGAGATAAATTGTTGACTCGGAAGCGGTCAAGGTGATGACGGGCCAGTTCGGTTCAGTCACTTCAGTCTGACAGCCATGTGCGCGTTTGCGCCCGCTGAGGTTACCGCTGCTTGTGAAAGCGGATACTACGGTTCTGAAGCGGTGTGGGTGCAGAAAACAAGATAAAAGCGTTAATGATGAAGAATAAGAGAACAACTAGAACAGCGCCACTGGTCGAGTGGCTTCGCTGTGTCGATTTGTGCATGTGAGCACTGATCTGGTGAGTATCTGATATCCCCAACCCGTAGAGTATTTGAACCACCGAAACGAATAAACTGCTGTATTTTTCACGCTCCGCTTCCAAGTCGTGTTGCCCACCTTATCGCATCTTCCATTCGTAACTTGCCTCAGCAAACAGAGCAAGACGAAGCAATCAGTCAAATGGCTTACGAAGAACTTGATAGGTGTAGCACAGCTGGTGCAGTCGAATCAACTTATCGACTAAACATACAGCCGATTTGTTGCCAAAGGCCACTCGTCGCAACTCAGGAGTGTTAATCCGATGTTCTCTTAACTGTTATGCAACGTCTCCCAGACACCAAACTTCAGTCTAAACGCACAGTGGCGAGGTTTTGCGATTGCTAACTAGATGCACTACCGTATAACAGATGTTGCGATTCACCGACAGGCTAATGTTACATCGACCTCAGAGATGCCCCAATTGAGGGAAACTAGAACATGCCTCCGCAATTTCAGCACTTGGCTCGTGAGCACCACTACCATCTGACTTGTCCAAAGTTGTCCACTATCTCTCGTCGTTCTGGTGCTATGAACAGCTTTGGCAGTGTGCTAGTTTAGTCTGACAAGGACCCTTTGTACTTTGAAGAGCCAAGAAGCCTCGTCGACCGCATGATATTATTTAGATTGCTTGGTGCGGTTTGTGTCTCGCTGGACGCTGAATTAAGTGGCGCGGTGTTTTCTGAATGTTCCAGGTCCTTAGGAAGAAGTTACTTGCCAGCAGCAATGGACATAACAAAGGTTTTCTGAGAATTCGACGGCGAATTTGAAAAGAGAAGCTGAAAAAGGTTATCTCCGACAAACACTTTGTTGGTGCCAAAACCAGAACGTTGGCCTTCGTAGATTATCACACTCTCAAGCAAGCTGGAGTAAGAGGAATTGAGAAATATGTTGAGGATGCTTGGATCATTGTTGGAGGAGGTATGTTGACAAACATCAGCGCAATCGACTGAGTCAATCGCAGCTACCACACCCAGAAGGGTAAGAGCCGCTGGCTTTTCATAAGTGTGGCGGTGTTCGTAAAGTTATCCCAAGGTAAAGTTGTCAATGCTTTCATTATCAGACCGTTGTCCCGCTTGGCTTTTGTGACTCGGCTTCTTCTGAGTGTTAGGAAGCCTGCGTAGAATGATACCCACCAGCAGCTTACAAGCTGTGACACCGTTTTTGGGTTCTTCTGGTATTCGTGCTGCCTTCCAGAAGTTCAGCATGAGTTTTGTCAGACTGTGAACGATCCCCTCTGTTCCATTCAAAACGAGGCAACGACAGAGTCAGGACTGAGTGCTCTGTTTCTATTCAGCAGTTTAATGTCGTTTATGACTTCATCTCCGTTCGACGTAAGCAGTTTATATATCGCTATGGGACTGGTAGTGCGCTGATCGTTATGCTATGTACATCAAGCTAGCTAAACTCTTATTCGAAGTGTTCTGCTCAAAGGCAGAATTATGGTACTTTTTTGTTTGTCACTGTTAGCACGTTTATGGATGAACATTTCAATAGATCTGTAAAAAAATCAGTGCAAATACCTACAAACAGTTGGAGAAGAGATATCAAGTTGAGAACAGGACGCATGCAATTAAACAAACAGAAAATGTAATCCAACACGACTCAAGTAGACCGCATCCTCAAAATGACAAAGGTGAAATCTTGAGTCGGGTCATACAAAGGACTAGGCAGCTTCTATAGGCAGAGCTTTTGGTACAAAAAAGTACGCCAGTGACCTTTAAGGGGCCTCTAGGAAGAGATTTTTCGCACTACGGCATGTAGAGGATGGGAGCGATTATGCAAAATTGTGTCAAGAAGATCTAGGTAAACTTTGATATAGTGTGACTTATCAAGGTTTTATTGAGAAAATTAGGGAATATATTACCGCTGGAGGATAACATTCTGCTGCACTGCTGGATGAGAGGGAAGTCTACTTTCAACAAACCAAAAAATGCCGGTGAGCAGTAAAGTATCATAGATACAGCAGTGGCAAGAATGAAAGATTTGCTACAAAAGGAAAAATCTCTAGAGCGGTAAGCCATCTGAAAGAAAAAACTCAGTCACCGGATCTTCCGATATACGTTCTCTATGTCCCGGGAAGATCAGAGGACAGCCTAGCTCCGAAGTATTTATTGCGCTTCAACTGCGCTAAGAGGCCATCGATGATGATGGCTGGAAAGAGGAGTGGTTGTAAATCATCTATATGTTGGCCACGTCGACGTACAAACATAAATGAGACGACTTACCGTCACATGGCGAATTTTTTGACAAGTCTTATTGCCTTTGAGAAATTGTTTTTTGCGGAACATCTATTTCGCCTTGAACGTAGAAAACCATGAAGTGAACAAGCCTGCGTGTTGTTTGTCTAACAACTGAGTCAAAGGAGTAATTCTTTAGTGGGAAAATAAGTGAACACGTTCTGTGTATTCGAAACTGGGTCATCAGCAATGTGAGAACTTATTGTGAGACTTTGCCACTTCATTTGGTTCCACCAAATGTCAACGCAATTTTATAGGTGGATAGGCATGGCCCTAGACACATGACGTTAGGTCACAAAGTAACGTGGAAGGGGATGGATCGGGCACCTTCACTTCTAAGGTATTCAAACAGCCAGAGCCAATAAAATCTTTGCACACACTTTCTGTCACTGTGCTTGGTTCAGTATGGCTCCACATGAAGCTGAGTATCAGGGGTTCGAAGTGCAAAAGCATTCACCCAGTTGGCCTTATGGCGTGTTTTAGCAACAAGCCGAGCCTGGTATAAATGTGCATTAGACTACCTAACAAAGAAAATAAAGAATTTCGTAGCCGTCTGTCCCGTCTATCCGGGATAAATCCTATGGTGAACTAACACCTTCCTCCACCCGACCCAAGCGGTACGGCTCGAAATAAAGAAACTTTAATGTGTTTCTCACTGAAAAGGTACTTTAACAGTACAAACATAGTTTTGTGCACGCCCTAAACCACACACTTCTAACTGCCCAAATGTGCACAGCATCCACCTCAAAAAAGCTGACGATCCATTTTGAGTCCTGGAGGTTGGCGGACCGTTCCACCTCTCACGTTATCTGCTAGTCCGCTTGCAGTGGCTTCAGTTCAGTGACGCCTTTCTCAGTAAAGTTCCAAACAATTACCCAAACACTTACCACGGGCCATACTGCACACAACACATTTTCCACAGATGGCAACACAGTAGTAGGGTCCGTCGATCAAGCAGCCTGTTGCCGAAGCATGTCATCGTAGTTTAAGACGACAACGGAACTCAATACTCTTGGCGTACTGTGAAACCATGCTAGTCATCGGTGGTTGGTCAGGTGGCTTGTGTCTGTTCGCCCAGCCTGGCAATTAGCTTTCGAACGTTTCGTCTCCACTGCAGGTGAAGTCATCACCGCACAGTGATTATGTCACCTCGATTGGTTTACAAGTTAATTGCCAAGATCGGAGAACAGATCAACAGCTAACTGATCAACCACCAATAAACGCACCCGAGCTACCAATATTCCGGCACATTTCCAACCGTGCCAATCAAAACACATTAACCAAAATTATGTGCATAAAAGTTATCGACGCTCGTATTCAGCTGTAGTGGTGACGTCAACCGCGATGACGTTGATGATTGGCTCAAACAATTCGAGTATCCTGAAACTGACGCAATCCGACCAATCTTCTCCTCAGTCACTTTGTGACTCAATTTACAGGTTATCTAGCCATATTTCCTCTGAATTTAGTTGACATCTTGGTCGTAGGCAAGCAACCAGGCTGCCTGTCTGACCTAACCAAATGAGGCGACATTTCCAAACTACAAATTGAAAATTTCAAGTACATGACTGGCGTAAGTAAGGGAGAACTTACAAGCCGCATACTATCCGTTTGGGCTATTAGGTATGCTGAACTGATAAGGCAACTATTTGCATATGGCAGGACGATCCGGCTTATTTTCGTCTGTTGGAGATTTGTTCACAATCTCAGTTTTTGTTTCGTGCCGAAGTTTGACTACAGTGCATTCGTGTTAGTCATAAAAATTTGTGGTAAACGCCATCCCAAACGAAAACTAGTGGCCACAGCTAACTGAGGCAACCTCGTCATTTGCCAGATAAACATGCGTAATTATTCTGGCTGTGGTTGATGCAATCAACTTATTGCTGGTCTCTTCGCAGTGAATTCAATTATTCTGGTAAAAACCTTTCTCAGACAAATTAGTTTCTCAATTTCTCAATTTGAAATCCAGCCAGCCTCGAAAACGCGGTTATAAACGACCCACATGTGTACACCTGCACCCTTATCCACGTTTGACCACCGAATGGCCCATTTTTTCAAGTTTCTGCAGTTTTCTCAAAAGGCATGATACAGTCCAACAAACGCAGCACTCAAAACCGGAATGTAACCCAAATAACTTGATACCTTAGACACCCATAGTTTTGATGCTTAAAACTTATCCGCATATTGTACTATCAAGCTACCTGGAATTCTACATCGATTCGCGCTCTCTCGTGGAGGTCTGGTCAATCAGCCTAAATCACATTGGACGCGCTCAAATTAACTGGTCGCCTAAAACAGAGGACATCCGAGCAACTATCTATCTCCACTGGGGTCAAGATTTTCGGACTATACGCTGTTTATGCTCCATGTCGCAACACTTTTTCCTTCTCTGATAACGTTTGTTTGGTCGTGTTCTAGATGGGACGCACAATGGTTAGAGTACGGTGAAATTGGCACACATAACTAGGTCACATTCTGCTCTTGATTCCTCGAAATACTGCCCTATTAAGTGCATATGAGTCTTACTTAAAGTGTAGGGGAGACTGGCAACTTCCAGTCACCAATGAGCGCTTACAAATCATTGATACTACCACCTGCCTTTTTCAGAAAAAAAGACAGTCATGGGAGACAGAAACAAATGTTTCCGTACAAATTTTACATGATTTGCCAGGGTATTTCACTCACTTCAGAGAGCTTTACCCCTTCTCCCCGGAGACCTCCTGAGACCAGTATGAATGGATCAATTCAATCACTCTAGCCTCCGTATTTCACTGAGTTCAAATAGTATGTACAGAGTGTCGGTAATACCTCATCTACCAGAGTAAATGAACGTCGAGCGCAACAAGGAGCTTTTGTGCCCACCCCCACCCTAGGACGACTCCAGCTTGACGAGGGAATATGGCGACGATATCGCGTTTGATTAATCCTACGCTCTAGCTGCCGATTCAAAAGTGTATTGTCGGGCTATCCATGCCATCCGTTCTGGGATGCATAGCGCTTTTCTCAGGCTGAATCCTACTAAGTGCACTAAAATTTGATTCAAATCTAGGCATGATCAACAAATGAATGATTTAGAAACGATTCCCACCCAGCACTAGTAAGTAGTTGCCCCTTCGACCTAATTTAATGCTCTAAATAATAACGAGTTAAGCCATCTTCCGATTTGTCAAGGCATGGCCACGTAGGAAGAATAGTTTGAAAACTCGACGACTGTCTTTTATCATAAGGCTAACTGCCCTCTATTGTTCACTTTTAATAATCAACTGTTTTTACTCCGAACTCGTAGAGATTTCATCGATATGAGCCAGTTTAGTCTAACAATCGTGTGGATGTGTGTGCAAACCATTCCCAGGTTTCAGCAACCTTATGAGTAATGTTTTAGCTTTAGACAACGTATCGCGACATCTCGAATATCGTATCAACTGAAATATGAAACGGCCTGGCGCAGCACATTCAACTGAAGGAGACCATGTTAAAAGAGATGTTCAGCCGGGATTCAGTAGGTTCTCTCATTAAAACCAAATTGGTTCGCATGTAGAATACAAAGTTGACGGAAACTCGCGGACTACGCCTCAATAAAACATTTTCAGCAACTGTGTGAGCAGCGTTTCGTCAACAAGTCATCTATTGTTTTTATTCTGAACCCTTGGATATATTATCGATATGAGCCAGTTTATTTTAACTGCATCACTCATTGTATGCATACGACCCATTCCCAGATTTCTAAATTTATAGCGTTTTTGCACACGTCTTAATAGTTATTTGTACTACGGACAAACAGGCTCTATGACGCACAAAAATGTACTCTTGGTTCGTCCTAATTGTCACATTGTAGATGATCCGTTATGCACTTACATTGCTTTGCAGCTAGCGCTGTATACTGTGCATACACAACTCATTCAGCTTACATGAGCTTAGATTACCTGCGGGTTGGCAGTCTACCCAATGCTGAGTCTTTGGACAAAATAAGTCAGGGTCATGACCTTGAATTTTAGTTGGCTGGTCATACTGCGGTTGCCAAACAAGAGATTAGTTTTGTGGATTGTCAGGTTGAACTCACACGTACTGATAGCGGTGGATTTCATGCTAAATATATCTGTGCTAAAGAAGAAGATGAGGAATACGAAATCCCGCATTCTGGAAGGAACTCCGTTGATCAGCGGTCCTCCAACAAACAAAGAGCGAAGTGATCAAACAGCGCATCTGAAACGGAACGTTGTGAAAAGCAGTAACCTTGCTACTCTTTCTGACAAGGAAGTAATGAGTTCCAACAAACCTTCTGCAGATCATTTGCAGAGAACTGATAGTATACCAACAAAGACCGGGAACTCCAGAGAATCCAGACATATATCGTTCAGAGGAACCAAGTATGATACCGTGTACGTTGAACAAAGTAGTCCCTCCCTGCAGGGAAGTCAGTCTGAAGCTGAACTTTTAACCAAGTCGGGAATGGAATCGACCGTACAAGCATATTCTGCTTCAAAGTTTAAAAACGGGGGACGGGAATCGGGCTACTCTGGCCACCCACCAAGCAGTTTTCATGTGGCCCGTGGTGTTACCAAGGAGGAACAGCTACGTCTGATGGAAATTCGTCGCGCTAAACTCTTGAGTCGGATTCACGAGTTACTCACAAACGTGGATCAACCGGGGCAACCTGGTTCAACTGCTGAGACAGCGGAACACACAGAGCTCAAAAAACTTTACCCTGCAAAGGAAGACCTAATAGTACCCAGGGTAGCCAGTTACTGGGATGCAAAAAGTACGCAAATTGAAGAAGGTAGAAAACTACTGAAAGCTCGCAGAGCACTACATGTGATTCAGAAATCACAACCTCCTGCAATGCCTGCTCATTATAGGGGAGGTCCCGGCCCTCAAGCTGAGGGGGGAGTGATCAAAAACAAAACGCCTAAGGATGATAAAAACATTAGGAAAACGGATAAATCAACAGAAATTGACGAATGGAATTTGGAGGATGATCAATACATTTGTCACGGAAAAGACAAAGCAGTTCAAACTCAGTTTATCAACCCGCGTCAACGTCGTCGTTTCAGCGATGCTGTGGAAATAACAGTTCGGACGCTTTCCCGACCAACTTATACGATGAAAGTAGTAGCTGATGAGAGTGGGTTACGGGCAGTGAGGGAAGACATAAAAATAGAGTCGAATAGAACCAGCTTAGCTGTAGGAACAGAACCCGAACCACAACTCAGATACAAAGGTCTACAACCAGCCACGAACACTGACGAAAATTTGAGAAACAAAAGAGCTAGTTCGACAGTAGAGGTGTTTTTAAAACAACGGTCTGTGGCACTCGATTATGTGCAGAGTCTGCGAGCATCTGAGGTGCCGAAGAGGGAAGATGGCCAATATAAAGATAGAATACTGCAAGAGGCAAACGGGTCAGCTGACTTAATACAGAGATCTTCCCGGAAAGACAGTGGTGAAGGTATTTTGGATTTATCTGATCACAAGCGACCGGAAAGCACCGAAGATTCTGTTCCAGTAATGCATAATTTGAGATCATCGTTTGGAACTCTCGTCGTATCAGTTGACGCCCAACCATCTAAGTTGGAGAAAACAGCTGTGGATGATTCGAGACGAGGAGACAGGGAGCAACCACAAGATAAAAAAGCAGCAAGCTTATCTGACGATTTGGGGCCTACATCTGAACAGGCCAAGACAGCTGAGTTGGATTTCTCCGATTACAAGCGGTTCGAAAACAGTAGACATACTATTCCAGTGGATCGTCTTCTGACACAGCCACCTGGAGAAGTTGTGGCATCGTACGATTTTGAACGTTCGCAAGGAGATAAAACGAAATTTGGTGAGCCTGAACAGGACAGCGATGGACCATTACGACAGCTGGAAATAGCAGGCTTGGTTGGTGATATCGGACCTGTGGCCAAACCGGAGGGCCATGGTGAGGACATTCCTTTGGATAGGTTAGATAACAAGCAGTCGGAAACAGAAGAAAGTCTTTTTTCACTAGGACGTGCCACGACACCAGATCGTGTTGCAGCCACCGAGTCTTTTGATTTTCAACTACCGAAAGCAGAAACAACAGATGTGTATCAACTTAGCCAAGAAAATGGCAACCTGCTTCAAGAGGAAGAAGCAACAAGCCCCACTGGCAGCCCCATTTCTGAGCCCAAACTAGAAGATCAGAGTCAAGAATCCGTACTGACTTCTTTGGATAGAAATGTATCAGATCCAAGTGAAAGTACCGTTTCAATAGAGCTTGGTCTGCCATCACCGTCTGAGTCGTCAGCTATGATGCATGACTCTCAGTCATCCGAAATGGAAAGGATAGTATCATATAAGGCTGGAGAAGAAAGCGATGGTATGCCAAAGGAGTCAAACACCGTTGAACTGACTGAAATTGAACAAGATGTTCAGCATTTGGAAACAGGCGCAACACCTGATTCTGACCAAACTGCGCCAGCGTCGAATGAGAGGAGTGAGCGGGAAATAGAATCTGACGAGCAGGGTGACGGGGTCGTTTCCACCGCTCTGACGGGAGAACCCGAATACACCACAATTAGTGCTTTCGATGAGGAGTTCTAAGGTGTGTGCTCCACTCTCTGAAATTACCCAAAATTTGCGGCTACTCCGTGAGTTACTGTTGAGTGTGTTCTTTCTTACCGCTTTCAAACGGTCACCAGTTTTCAGTTTCCCTTTTTTATAGAGCGTTTGGAAAGCGCGTGCATGGAAGTATGCCGAACAAGTTGGGATAGCTTCACCAATGTTAATTTTTTGAGGTCACATAAACTTTCTTTTTGCTGGACACAGCACATTTCCTTTACTTTTTGCATTTCTCAGTTACAAGCCCACGAGAAAATAAGCTAATACCTCGCCCTGGAAGGATGCATCATCAAGAACGGTGTTTTTGCTCTTTTCAAAGAGGTGGCTTCATTTCGGAGAGGTAGCTGCTGGGAGGTGTCTGTAACTGGGTTGCTTAGGCCCTTGCTAGTTGGAAGAATCAAAGGAGGTGCATTTTTCAACAAATAAGAAACTAACATATTTGGTGCATTTCGGAACTCATTCTCAACTGAATAACTACTCAGTCCTCTCTGAGAGGTGTTCATTGGACGTGCAGTACAGGTAACTCGGTGTTTCAACTCCTACCTTAATCACCTGACAATGACATAATTTAATCGGTTTCTATACGTCGGTCTAAAAATGACCTCAACAGCTCCTGAACAGACACAAACCATTGGTACATGCAAGATACAAGCCTAAGTTATCCCCGGTTTGAGTACAGGTAAGATATGTTTTTCGCCTAAATAATGAGCATGGTAAAACCCGTCGCCAGATGCCACTGTTGTTCCTCATCAATTCCGAAACAGGGTCATCAAAACTGAGGGATAATTAGACGCACGCGGAGAATGTACTCAGTAACTCAGCATCTTCTAATACGGCTTAAATGAACCTGTTCCCTTCCACATTATGAAATCGGATCACTAATGCAAGGAATGGAAGAACTGAAGAGATGAACAGTAACTCCAAAATCTCGGTTGGAATGAGACAAAGAATGACAAGTAAGTGCAGGACAGTGTGGATTCTAGTTGTGCTGATCTGAGTCAGTCATAGCGTAGGAATATGACGGTGTTTCTAATTCAGTGGGACATCAAAAGATAAGACAGTGTAATTGGTCAAGCGCCAGTGGCTAAAATGGAAAATAATCATGTGCTCAAGAAGATAATCTCCTATAAGTCGGCTGATACTCGTTAAAATGGCTTAGATGGACTGACTACTCAGAGCTGGTTTAGACTAGAAGATCTGTACCAACACTCTCTTCTCTCATCTAACCAAGTTGCTTTTAGCTCAGTCTGGCAGAGAGATTTCTCGCCAAAACCTCGAATCCGGATGTTGCACAGGCGCAGTCGACGAATATATCCAATGAGGTCATCAGAATAAACCATATAGAATCAAAACGCTTAGTCCGGTTACTCAGTTACTGAGGAATTTGAAGGGTTATTACGAATTTTTACTCGAAGCCCAGTCAGACAAGGCGTTCTATTCAAACCAGATTTTATCAGCTAGGTGTATAAGAATACGATATATCTATGGCCAATAAACTGAGGACAAACCAGCTACCAACCCTAATTATGAGGGTTAATAATTGGATTTGTGCCGATTAATCCAACGACCAGAAAACTTCCAGTCACTATCCGGTGGAAATCCTAGTCTAGCGTATGTTTATTATCGGTTTCCCTAAGAATAGCGCACAGCTGAAGCAATCGATTTGGTCTTGCGTCAACAGCAATCCAACTAGCAAATGATTAGTTACCTGCACCTACTTTCAATTTTTATTTGCGAGAGTGAAATGAGAATTCGGGGACCAGGCCTATTTGATTAGACGCAAGAAGAGCGAAACAGGAGTTGGTAATTACCATCATACCAAGAAGACTGTCATACTGTTAGCAAGGCTGATATGACATGATGTTCAGGAATCTTATGCACGGTGACCAAAGCAGATGTTTTCGGTTTTAGATAATCTCAGCTACCAGAAGCCTTTGGTTCGTTTTAGGCTCATGATATTAGTGTAATATAAATGTTGTACGGTTTTTCATTGTTGGGCTAGAATTAGTAGGATAAGTCAAAATGTTCGATTGGTTTTCATGGACAAGACTAGGAAAGCGCATCCAAGGAAAGATAATCCAAAGGACGATAAAACTAAGGACAGTGTTGGAGCATTTAATTTTGAAGGTTCGAAATGATTAGTAGGAAATGACAGCTTCGAAGTTATACGTGGCGCAAGTGTGCATCAGTGCTGACTGGTATTGTCAGATGTTCAGCTACGACCACCTGACGAACCAGCAAAGCGCATAGGCCTGTTCAATGCCACTGAGTGGCGATATTCGTTGATTTCTAGAGCCTCGATGTACCTGTTTCTTTATCTATGAGAATGTAAACTGGAGCTCGGGGACATGTATACCGTCAACAAAAGGTCCTTCAAATAGTTTATGGAGCTTGCATAACAGAATACCAAAGCAGCTTTAGCTTTCCTGTGGGTTTCATCTGACTAGGATTTCGATCTCAGAAGAAAGATCCACAGGAATTACACACTTGTTCCAAAATCACTCAAGTCCAACAACGCATTCACAGTCATAGCGCAGTGGCACAATTGACACCGCAACAAATGGCGCAACTGTTTAGTTTTGAACGAATTGATCAAAGGTTCCAAAAAACAGAGTTGACAGCAAAGTGTTTTAGGAAGATAAATATGTAGGATTTTTCAATAAGGACTTGTGCAAATGTGCGGAACTGAAATACTACTCGAGGACATGTGTTTAAATTAAGTTTCGGTATATTCTGCGCCAATCTAGTTTCTTTAAAGACCTCAAGACTTTTTAGGGTGGCTTGCTTGAAAATCATTAAACAAGAGATCTGAACAATAGATGTTAATGAAAAGTTAAATTTTTCTCTGATTCTAAAAAGCCGTTTGGCGTGTAAACAAACGCACATATCCCTGTACAATTAAGGTCTCCTCAATTGTCCAGTGTCTCGAAGACCATGGTGTTCGTTTTCCATGTATCTCCAGATTTCCTGAGCGTTAAATAAGAAGGCAATTTTGTGAATCCAAGCACACGGATGCTTGCATTACCACTGAAGCTCAGCAGGTAGGCTCACCTGAGGAAAGTATCCATCGACAATATTTCTGCAACTGGTGATCACATTGGAAACTAAGGCACATAAAGGGTGACTGATTGCAAGAAGTACAGATGGGCGTAGACTATGAAAATGCCAGCGTTGTTGGTGTTGCTGGCCGGGGAAAAATCCTTGCATTGTGTGGAGAAGGCATGGGTTACCGTATCCACACCTAGATAAATAAAACAATCTGCAAGAATGTCCTCAAACATCCTGATTGGTAATCAAGCTTGCCTACAAGTCTTCTTTCCAAATTTCAAATTTATTCAAAGGCAACATATCTACTTGGCAATCAAGTAACCTATACGTCTTTCCTTTTCGCGGCGCAGCTCCTATTCAGCCGTTAGGAAGAATAAATATTTGAATACTGCCCAGTGATCGGTGATTGGAAAAGAACATCAATAACTCATGAGCAAGAATCTCATTGGGGTGTTCTTTTTCACGAGACCTTGTCGTGGTCCTCATACACCATCCAGTTCGGTACCGTAATCCACAACCAAGCTATCGTTCAATGTAGTATAGCGTATATAGGTATATATATATATATATATATTCCGTATGATGCGCTACAAGGGGACTATCCTAGACTGACTGTAACACCCGTTTCCTGTCGCGCTGTGACTGCAGGATAAATGCTTGCTTTACCTGAGCCTATTCTCGCCACACAATGGCGCGATCGATCGAATCCAGTTAGTCCGCTTGACGGCCACTTGATCGCTTTTGGACAATAGGTTGTAACAGAGGGAGCAGCGTTTAAACAGTAAACTTTTAGCCAACTACGATGTACGCGATGGCCTCTAAACCAGTTTGTTTATATGCTGTTGCAACTTAACGTGAACCGGTACGTTGTGTCTACCAGTAGGCTCACGCATGACATCACGCTGATCACTTTTGTATAAATTACGCGGGGAATCTCTAAAAGCTGTTTCACCTCAAGCAATAGGTCACTGTTAGCTGAACTATGGAACAAAACAGATGGTGCTCTGTATAACTCGAAGTCGTCAAAATGCTCCTAAAGTGCACTCATCTGCACACCAACTTGGTTTTAACGGAAGACTCAGCTGAATCCCAGCCGAATCCTAGCCGAATCCTAGCCGAATCTCTTGCTTGTGATATTCCTCAACTGAATATGCTGCACAAAAACCGCCTCATGCTTCAGCTGGTGCGATATTCGAGATATCGCAGTATAGCTTCCTGGAGGAAAACTGCTCATAAGGTTGCTGAAAAGTCATTGACATCCCATGAGCGGTTTAGCCTTTGCGCAGCGTATTCAGTTATGGAATATCGTTACCGACATATTCAGCTGGGGTTCAGTTGAATCTGCCGTTAAAACTAAAACCTCTGGATATCATTCACCAACATCAAACTGCAGACAGAGTTAGCCGAACGGATTTTTGGATCTTACTATGTCTAATGCAACCTATTGTCCCCAATCGGTTCAAGACACAGCGGTCAAATCGGCCAAGTGGATTTGGTCCACCGCGGCATTTTGTTGTGGAAAGAGCCCCAGGTAAAATAACCATATATAACCGTATCCTCCTGTCATAGCACACATGAAACAGTTGTCAGAATCCGGATAATGAGCGTGATAAAACGAGTCAAGAAACCGACCAGTAACTACGCATCAGTCACGTATTGGTCCTATGTATGAGCTATATGTGGCCCACCGACGTTAGTGACTGCATGAATCCCAGTAAGAATAAGTATACTGTAAAACCCAAATCATTGCAGAATTTTAGGGAGCACTGTAAACCGTGGTTTGTCTCCATATCAGCAACCGGAAAATCTTTGCCATGGAATGCAGTTGAGTTTAGTTCTCAGTGAACAGGAACATCGACCCGCATTGTGGGGCTAGCATGATCAACTGCCCGGAGGTCAAGCAATCAAACTCACACGCCATCAAAGGTATGGCTTGGTAAGGCCGTTCAGAAGAATATTTTATTTTTGGCTTACCGATAAAGATGTGAGTAGCTCAAGTGGCGACACGAACGACTCAATCGCAGGCTAGGAGTGCGAACACGTTGCAGCATTCGAGGAATTCACGCAAACACGGTGTTTAACATGCATCCCATTTCGTTAATTGATCGAGGAGTGCTTGGAGAAGCAAAGTTGGGGAAGTCCATTTAATATTGCCGGAATAATTGTATTATTACTTGTAGGAACTAACCAACAAAGCAGATTTTGCAAGTTCTAAATATCTGGGACGTAGGCTGTCTTCGATTGTCGATGGTAGTTGAATGCTGAATGTGTGATCAACTTTGGAATCATCAGTTTTGAGGTTCTAAATGTATCAGGACTTGTGACGGACAATGTTGACTCTCCTGTTCTCATATGTGAACCAAACAAATCTAGCACACTAACCGGCTGATAACAGCGAGAAGCTACTCCACACACGGTCCAGTCTCATTCGACAACACTTCGATAAAATTGTCCTTTGTTACTGTGCCCCAAAAATGTGTTGCAATAACAATATACCGCGCGGTTCAAAAAAATAAGATGAGTAGGCGGGAAAAGTTTATGCATACGTCAATGTACTGTAGGCCACCCGCCAATGAAATCTCGGTATGACGGCAAATGTGACCATCCGCTGTGTCGGCTTCGGGAGTTTACGCACGTGCAGATGAAAAGACAAAACCAACACAAAACTATCCATCTCTCAGGCAACCAGACACGTCAGGTTATACCCAGACTATGCACTTGATGTGGTTCAGAAACACCAAATTACTGCATTCTTTCGGCGGTTGCTAATGTACTTCAGATACGAGGGCAGGAAAGGAGTCCGACTTGAATAAGAACACTATAACACTTCCCGTCATACTTCGCTAATGTCCCCATTTGTCTCACCACAATGATAAGATTTTTTATTATGGTTCGCATTAGCTGCGTTCGGTTATTCAATATACCCTTAATATGAGGCTACAAAACGAAACAAAAATACGAAGCGTCAATCGCATAAAAGTTAGCTAGTTTTGCTGACAGTTCGTGCGTTCTAGCACTATGTATAAAACTCACAATAGACGACCATCCCCTTAGTAATGAGAGAGTTCTTGTTGGGACATGTTTGCTCACTAGACGACCATTCTCCCGAATTTTGTTAACCGATTGAATAAACCTCGAATTTATACTTTGATACTATCGAATTATGCATATAGGGGTCGTGCTTCTCACTATTTGTCGTTTTCCGAAGGGAGAGAACTCATCTTATACCCGTTCTTCGGGACTGAATAATGCAAGGTGAACGGATGTCATGCGAAAAACCTTACGACACTGAACTAATTGGTTTACCTTTCATCGAGGGGCCGGTGCAACATTCATATTTAAATTTATATAAATTTCACTCTTATGTGCACGAACCAGCTCTACCGAATTAGTGAGTACGATGAAATTAAAGAATCTGAATAAACGTGCCTTGAGAGTCGAAACCGGCATACATCTGTGAACAGCCCATAGTAGAACAAAGTGAACTGGGACTCACTCACTCCGAGTTACTGTTATATTTCCTAACATCTGTAAGAGCATTACTATGAATTATCACACTGACAGCTGCACCTATTTTCACCCAATCTCATGCAACCAGCTTGATATTTTACAGATCTTTTACGGTCCACAACGGCCACTATTCACTAAAATCAGTGTAAATGGGTCCAGACCGTTCCTCATCTGCCTTATGGCTTACTGCGTACTTGTGAAGCATCGGTGTTGAACACTGATGTCATGCTGTCGATGATGATGATGATGATGATGATGATGATGATGATGATGTACTTGTGTTTTACCCCCAGCTCTCGACTTCAGCTGGCGAATGAGAGTGAGGTTTGTGCGGTGGGTGCTCTAGTATCTCGTGCTGTTCTACAGGAGACCGACATTTGGTGAGTCCTTTTTTCAATCCTTTTCTGAATTAGCCCGAGAATCAAGCCCCTGCGTAAAGGCTAGCCTGCAATCGATCTGGCGTACACAAGGTCCTGGAAATGCATCCTCGGGCATCCGCTGCCTTAGTCTGTGTGTGGGCTGACCTGGAATACCGGAGTCACCTGCGTTGCTGACATGTCAGAGTAGTACTACAGTGAGCGTTGGATGTGACGAGACTTAGGGTGGGACTGGTGGTGGTCGATCGCCTTACTTGCACCTCTGTGGCGAACTTAAATTGGATGGTGGTAAAACCAAATGACAAGCGGTGAATTCTGCTTGAAAGTGGTATGCCTTTAGTCCGGAAAGTCTCTGTCCTTTGTATGAAGCAATTATCGATCAGCGTGGCACAAACGTAGCACCGTATGCGCCTCTGAATAACCAGTTTTTGAAACTCTTTGTCCGAAAGAAGCCTGTGTGACCTTTCAACTTGAGGTGGCCTGCGAAAAATCCTCCGAAAAATCCGGAAACTTGTCTGATATTGGCGCATTGACCCGTGTACTTCCAATCCGACCCCCTTCTTCGTTTTCTTCCCTTAATGACTATGTATGGTGACTTTCACATAAACTTAGCACTTGATTCCTGGCATCATATAAATTAGCGATGTATTAGCCAAGAAAACCTGTCACAAAAAACAAGCTTTGTTCACCACTTTCGTTGTGCTGGTGACTTCCACGAATACCTTCAATTACTTGAGACGAAAACTCGTTCAACTGGTGAATTGACTAACCACCACCACTGATGCACCTGATTTCATTGTGGAACTAGCAGTTTACACATCTCGTCCAATAGACTGTTCCACCACTTAAGATGAGTGAATTATGGAGTTATGTTGACCTCTGCTACAACACTTATTCTAGACATATTTGTTGAAAACTCGTTTTAGAATGGATAGTTCACTGATGCGATATGCAATGGTCCTATTTGCATAATCTCAGTGATGTATATGTTCAGAATGATTCGAAGAATTCTGCTTGTGCACGAGCAAACATCTAGAGCACCGGGGATAACCCGGTCGCTTGCCACACACATCCACGAGGTTTCTATGGTTCATTCCGGTGAGCACAGTGCTTTTGATATATTAACGGATACAGTCCACGGAATTGCGTTCGACCGGGAAAAGGACCGCATCCTACTGATCTACGTATTTTTGAATGCTTCGTTCAGATGTGTGAACAATTTGAGCTTGGAATCAAAAAGTAATCAAAAACTACTTGATGCTGTATTAGGTGGCTGTATGATAAGGTCAACGATAATACCTGAAGGTCCCATTACCCGAGAAAAAATGATCCCAATGTTTTGGTGCCAGACTACTCAAACAATCAATTTAGCCCCATGTTTGGCGCTAGAGGACTCGGGATTAGGTGGTTTTAATCTAACCGAAACCCAGTTGTGAAAAACTTGCTGTTCAGATGTAAAGTGGCCTGCCGATCAAAGGGGTAATAATGCATCTACATGGTCTGAAAATCTGAGCAGAAAATGTCAGCTTTCTAAATTTCCCCACTGCGGCTGTTGCAGATGATGTGCATTGAGGAACATTCCAAATGAGCGTTCCTGCGTATCTTCACTCCCTCTGGCGAAGTTAGCCTAAGAGTTAGATGTTGATGTGCCATTTCACTGGCTAGCGTGGCGAAAAAGAGGTGACTGCCTGGTCTATCTAATCCACCGGTGGTATTCAGACCCGGTAGAAAGCTCACGCATCAGTTGGGCAGAGTGGAAATCGCTGTGAGGCCACTGAACAACCAACGGAACTAGACCTCTCACAAGCAGAAATTGTTATCACTGAAAGCTGGAACTAATCCGAAAGACAAAATCGTTGGGTGCCTAGCAGCCCAGATTCAAATTGAGATCATAATCAGTTTGGAAAACCTCGTTGAACGGATCCATGAGGATGGAGCTCCGAGTGACAGTAAAGGTTTAATAACACGCCCAAACGTATTCAGTGCAACTAACGATCCACTTACACCTGGTTCTTGTTAGGACAGCAAAAAATGTCAATAACGGGTGAACTTTGTGACAGGAAAGATGATCTGAAAAGGAAAAGAGGTCTAATGATGCTAAATAACTCAGTTATTCAGCACATCCACCTATCCAACTCACTACTTTTGAGCTGACTTTTTTGCTCCATACACATGTTCCTGTCTGACATCAGTACACGGAAGAATCATTCATTTCGTGAAAACGGACGACCTGAAACAGGTTTTGTCACAAGTGCATAGTTTAGCGGAAAGTTAATCTAAATTCAAATCAAACTTCGAACTGTTTTTGCGTAGGTTCAGTATGGACCCAGGAACACTTGGAACTAGCTGTCTACTTCGACTAGCTGCAGTGACCTCCTTAAGTGTAACTTCGGTGAAAATAATGGAATCAGTAGTAAACCCACTGGGGTAAAAACAAACTTCGCGGCCACCGATTCAGAACCAATTACTCTGGTCCAAGCGCTTAGACAGTATGCAACTATTGCTAGGTTTTTAGTCCACTGCTTCATATCTTACTAGATAACCATTTCAATTTCATGGAACTCTCCGGTGAAAATATAATCGATGGAGGGGATGTTACCGAAGACGGGCCTGTTATAACATTGAGTTCTTCTGTGGTTTCAACATATGCAATTCAGCCACACTACAGTATGATTCTAGAAGTGGAAATTACTCGGAAAAAATACCTTATCATACGAAACGAAGCAGACTGTTTGGGACATTTTTTGAATGTGTTTTCCAACCCATTAATTCAGTGTTTTTACGGGGCAGTATACGGTTGATTGAGGTTGTTTCACCGAGAAGGTGCAAAATCTCTCTTCGAAACGAAAGATCTATTATTTTCTCAACGTGATCTCTCCTCGGGTGGACTCTTGTTTATTTCGATGATCAATAATCAGGGAAAGTAAACAGAACACTGTAAGATCAGAAGTGATCAATAGAATGTTTAAAGCTAAGCTTTCTTAGCACACGTGATTGCTCACAGCGTGTCCTTAACTGTATCAAACGATCTCTTTTTTATCGACTGGTGGTCCAGCCGGTAGTCAATGAGGGAAAACGGGTCACCCATCCCCCGAGGAACGTCAGAATTCCGCAACTGAACTCTCGGTCATCAAGTTGGCGAATAGTGCAATTTCTTGATAGTCAACGCGGTATATGTAGTCAGTCGACGACGATGCAGTAATGAACAAATGGTAAAAACTGGTAAATACTGGTATGCAAGATGAATCCTGAAGTTTCTCAATATATCTATAACGTTGTCATGGGCACCGGAATTTCTCCATTTGAGGATACACCCTCAAGGGATATTTGTTGCGCACCCTGTTGCATGATATTTCACCTGAATCCGCTAGACTGACGGGGGTGGGGTTAACGTTACATAAAAACGAATTGTCCGATTGGGAAGTTTGCTTAGCAGTTCCTGACCTCGGCAGGCTGGAGAAATAAATGTAGCTGTTTTTTAACTCCAGTGCTAACTTAACGCTACCGGGCAACGAATTTGGTATCAAACTATGTGAGTGCTTGTGGGACTCGCAGAATTTGCAGTCATCTCAATCTCACTTGAATATTTCCCTTCTCATTTTTGAGCACTTATTCTCTATGTTCCACGTGAAGGATGGGGAGGACTAGATAAACTTATTGTTCTAATTAGAGCTCATCGGCAGAGCAAATCCTTGGTAATGACACGTTTTAAACCGCGGATCTCTGACTTCCGAGGCGAACTCTTGACTACTACTCCACCAGCACGCATTGGACACAAGATCTACAAATCCCGGAAGTACATACAGTATCCCTAATACATTTGGACCGATCGTCCGAAGGAAAACAAATACTAGCACCTTTAAAGCTACATTAGGCGCGGCTCTATAAAGCCCCAGTATTCCTTCGGTTTTCCTAATCTCAACATTGCGTTTTTCCCGCAAATGTGCTCCCTATGTACCTGCGTTTGGCGCCAGTGAATGAGGAGTCACCGATATTGCTTTTCCCTACGATATACGTGTGTGACCAGGTACTGGTGTGTGACAATGCACCTGTATCACTGAGACAAGTAATACATGTGCGCGGGGCACTGGCTCCTCTTAGGCATGTAACAGAGGCAGACCATACGAGTTAGAACAAACGGTATGCTGAAGAAACCCTTCATCCAAGCCGTACACGGTCTCAAAAACATGAGTCAGATATTCCTGTCGGTTGCGGCTACGGGGTGGACCAACGGTGGGTGGGTCGTACGAGAGACCCAGCTGGAGCAGACCACTGAGCATGGATATTTGAGGACGAACAACAGCCAACTGTTCTACCTTTGAATGGCATAAGAATTTGTACTCGAATTTTCAGGTTCAACTACCTTCTGCTTGGAAAAATCTTGGTGGTGCTCAGATCTACTGAACCATACAAGCAGCAACCAGGGACAAGATCCGGAAAAGGATTAGCACATCTGGATTCCAGCCTTAGAAACCAAATAAACTACTCAACTTTCATCTGACAGAATGTCTTCCCATGGAAATATCGAAGCATTATTCCTTGACAAGACTCTAGTTTGCCACGCTAGTGTAAATCAGATAGGATTCCTTCCATACCAATCATGTGATTGTCTGAGAGTGTAATGACGTGACACATGGAGGGCTGTCAGTGAATCGCCGTTCTTTGCCTGTGGGTGCTAGCCAACAAACAACGGATTCCGTGCGAACTTCTACATAAAGAGTCCGTTCCACAACCCGGACAGCAGCTGGATGAACATAGTGTTCACTTGCTTGTTGTCTCAAACAAAGAAAAACGAAGACTAGAGATGCTAGGTATAGTATTACGGTTAGTTTGTACATGGATCTTATGCCTGTGAAATAACAGGCTAACGAGGGGGCAGAAATCAGAGTTGCCTGGTCAGAAATCCGCTAGCTTTATAGGGGGTGGGGGCTGTAGCAGCTGTGCCATACCTAACATAATCTACATTTTAGTGGAGTTGCGTTGCAGTTGTTTGGGGTTCCCACTCGTCCTATCGTAGAAAAGTATTTGTAGAGAATGGAAACGCAAGAATTGCATTGGCTTCAATAAGCAGTTACTACAAAAAATACTCGAAAAAGTAAACACCAACAGGTAAGTGCCCTTATTTCCATACCGTTATCCTCTCGAAAATATCAGAAATGGCAAGAAATTCTCATACTTTTCTTGTGTGACCAGCTTAGTCTTGTGTAGGACAAGAACAATTGAAATTCGCACATGGACCGATATCCTGTGGTTTGCATTTTACGAGCAACTCATGAACACCAAGGTGGAGGAACTAGATTAGGATGCGATAGAACGTCACTAAAACACTCAAAAGAAGTTAGAAATCTTCAGATTTGGAGTCCATGCTTCCAAGAATCTTCTGATAATCAAAGTTCCCCCTACATCACTAGCAAGTGAAATATTCTTCGGCGCTTCTTGTGAAAAATGGTTTAGTGAAATCTTGCACGAAATTGCCCGCCAACGCTTAGGCGGGTCAACTGTATGAACTGTGGTGACGAGGTTCTTGGCTATCGATAGTGACCAGTACGATTTCTACTTTGCTGTATGAATTTATTTGATTTTTCTCTCTGTCAATACAAGTTCCGGCCATGTCAGACAAGCGATCATATTTCTGAAGGATGAACAGCTTACCAGTGTATAGCCAAAGGGTCGTAACAAAAAGAGGAAGATTATACGATGCGAAAACCATATGGTGGTGCGAATTCATAAAACATGACCATTAACCATAATCATAAGCAAGTTATTGACCAAAAATGGTTGTGTTCGTCGTACGGGTCTCAGCTCAGAAATCAACCCCTTAAACTGGCAGTTATTGACACCTCAGTGAGTTTAACGTAATAAGTTTCTTGATTCAGCCGTCCAACTGACGGATCCGTTTTTGGTTCAGAAGTTGGTGAACTGCTTCACTTGCGTTAAGCAACCTATAACATACACACGTTGGTGTTACCACGTGACAAGTGAAAAGTACAATGTGTTTGATTGGTTATGCGCAGGACAACGCTCTAAGTTTAGTCGTATATGTAAAAAAGATTTCAGGAGACTCAGCAAAAACTACCAAACAGGATATCAGGAAATATGGGAGTAACGGTGTCTAAAACTGAAACAGGAGCAGTACAGGATGTGGAAGAAACGAAAGCGAATGAAGAAACGGTGCAATGTGCAGTGCCGATATCAAGCAGATTTGGATTATTTGTACGAAGGAGAGTGATGCCTGAGATTAAAAAAGCACACACAGAAGTGGAAGACGACCAAGCAAAGATCGAAATTTTGGTATCAGACTTGCATGGAGCACGACTAGACGAACTGATAGCAAAGCTGATTGCACTTCGAACGCTTCAGAAAGAAGAATTCGAAACGCTCCACGAGGAAGAAGAAATGGAGTCACCAGGTAAGCAGTTTGCTGAGTTAGGTGTACAAACAGATTTTATTGAACCAAGTAGAAAAGCCCGAGAGAGCGAGAAAGTAACCAGAATAGGGAACGGAGAACCTTTTCGAGCAGAGTATCTACAAAATGCAAAGGTGCGTGCAAATAATATGCCTATACAAATTATGCACGACCAAACAGAAGAAAGGTGGGGCATGAAACGAACAAGAGAAGTGTGTGAACAAACTTCTTTTATCAAACCCAAAAAGCGGGATTCACAGGCTATGCAGAAAGAAGTGGTGCTTGAGGAATCGCCAGAACCGGAAGAGAAAGCAACCAAAGAAAAGGAACTCACAGTAATCACTGTCAAAGAACAACCTCAGACAGATCAGACATTGAATGAGATAATGGATGTCCAGAAAATGGATTCAGTGGAACACAAATGTGTTACTAAAACAACAATGATGTTCCAACCACTAGCATATGGAATCGCAAAACAGGAGGTCAAAGGGCAAACAACACAAGAAATATTTAAGCGCCAGGAGGAAATGAGATCTCCGACCAGTGAACAAATACTGCCATTGAAGACTACGAAAGTCGCGGGGGGAAAAAGTATCTATGACCAAAACGAAACAGATTATTATACTCCGGAAACACGAGATCCCCTTCATCAATACACACCCAACGAAACTGCAGATGACGCAAGACAAATAACTAGTGCGACAAAGCGACAAACCTCAGACACAAATAAGGTAAAAAAACCGGGGTTTGAAGGAATAAACCATGAAAGCTCGAACGACGAAGAATTTAGCGATAGCGAACAGAGTGAGTTTGACAGAGAAGAAGAAGAAATTAAAGAAGAAGAAGAAGAAGAGGAAGAAGAAGAGGAAGAGGAGGGAGAACAAGAGGAACAAGCGGAAGAAGGGGATGAAAGTTACCTAGAGCAACCAGTGGACAGGCAAGTGGTTGAGCAAACCTACGACAAATTTGTCCAGGATTATGAAGCTTCCGGCTGGCGTCAAGTTCAGGACGAGTTCGTAGTGGAAGAGCGTCGGCTGGTGGATGAGAGCCAGAAAGATGAACAGAAGAGCGAAGAATCGACGGATTCCACATCTGCATTCGGTACGGAGGAAGAGACACACGGTGGGGATGAACGAGGTGAGCGGGAGGTGGTGGAACAGGCGGCATTGTATGGTGAGCAAGAATTTGACCAGGCATTTCCGGATAGGGCAGCTGTTAGGACAAGACCTGATGATGAGGATTTGGGTGATAGTGAGCTGGGTGAATTTGGTCGTGAATCGATGGATACAGGAATGTCTGGATCGTTGGGCGGAACAGATGTGTTAACGACTGCAGTTGAGGAGACGGAGAGGTGGGTTCCTCATGCGTTCGGTGGGGAGACTTTCTACGCAACACATACAGGGATGCTTGATGAGTCGAAGGCGAGTGGTGTAACCGATTCAGAGGGTTGGTTTATGGACGAGCGTGAAAAAGAGGCCGGCGAAAGAAAAGAATCCCAGGAGTCCCAGTCAATATCTAGCGCCGGGGAGGCGACTCGCGTAGGAGAGAAGCAAAAAGAGGAGGGGGAAGAGGAGGAGGAGGAGGAGGAGGAGGAGGAGGAGGAGCAGGAGGAGGAGCAGGAGGAGGAGGAGGAGGAGGAGGAGGAGGAGGAGGAGGAGGAGGAGGAGGAGGAGGAGGAGGAGCAGGAGGAGGAGCAGGAGGAGCAGGAGCAGGAGGAGGAGAATGAGGAGGAGGAGCACGAGGAGGAGGAAGAGGAGGAGGAGAAGGAAGAGGAGCACGAGGAGGGCCAGATGAAGGAGCAGGAACAGGAGCGGAAATACCGAGAAGAAGTTGAAGGACAGGAACAGGAACAGGAACAGGAACAGGAACAGGAACAGGAACAGGAACAGGAACAGGAACAGGAACAGGAACAGGAACAGGAACAGGAACAGGAACAGGAACAGGAACAGGAACAGGAACAGGAACAGGAACAGGAACAGGAACAGGAACAGGAACAGGAACAGGAACAGGAACAGGAACAGGAACAGGAACAGGAACAGGAACAGGAACAGGAACAGGAACAGGAACAGGAACAGGAACAGGAACAGGAACAGGAACAGGAACAGGAACAGGAACAGGAACAGGAACAGGAACAGGAACAGGAACAGGAACAGGAACAGGAACAGGAACAGGAAGAGGAACAGAAACAGGAACAGGAAGAAGAAGAAATTAAAGAAGAAGAAGAAGAAGAGGAAGAAGAAGAGGAAGAGGAGGGAGAACAAGAGGAACAAGCGGAAGAAGGGGATGAAAGTTACCTAGAGCAACCAGTGGACAGGCAAGTGGTTGAGCAAACCTACGACAAATTTGTCCAGGATTATGAAGCTTCCGGCTGGCGTCAAGTTCAGGACGAGTTCGTAGTGGAAGAGCGTCGGCTGGTGGATGAGAGCCAGAAAGATGAACAGAAAAGCGAAGAATCGACGGATTCCACATCTGCATTCGGTACGGAGGAAGAGACACACGGTGGGGATGAACGAGGTGAGCGGGAGGTGGTGGAACAGGCGGCATTGTATGGTGAGCAAGAATTTGACCAGGCATTTCCGGATAGGGCAGCTGTTAGGACAAGACCTGATGATGAGGATTTGGGTGATAGTGAGCTGGGTGAATTTGGTCGTGAATCGATGGATACAGGAATGTCTGGAACAGATGTGTTAACTGCTGCACGTGGTACTTCATTTGATTTTATGGATTGTCTGTCCCTTGAATTTACGGACGTTTTGCCTGAATTTGCTCCTTTGTCTGACGTGAGATTGCCGTCGTTTGACTTGGATTATGACATGGATATGTTTGATAGTGAAATTAGTGAAATTTTACGCGAAAATGTTGAACCTGAAATCAAGACACATCGCACATCATTCGACCATGGAGATGAGCTTTATTTATCCGAGCAAGTTGGATTGGCTCACGACAGTATGGTGGGTGCTAACACATTACCTGTGGTCGATGACGAAAATTTTGCGCGGAATTGTCTTGTCGAAGACAACCTGGATATTCCGCTTTTGGACTCGAAACTCGATGACGGCGCCATCTATGAGCAGGTTATTCGTTGAGGTTTCTCCATCCCTATGTGTTCGGTTCGTTTTGTGGTGTACTTTTGGAGATGGTTCCACCTGCTTCTCTATTACATCTTCTCAGTTTCATTGCTTCTCTTGCGGTTTTGGAGCCTAATTTTCAATTGGTCCAGGGATACTGCTTTTTTCTCATGGTACTTGTGGTTAACTACTTCATTGTTTTTACCTGAAAGAAGATGTTCTTCTTTAATCCCTCCTCATTTCGCGATCTGTTCTCCCGGTGACGGACCCACTGTTTCGTCAGTGTGACTATTTTGTTCGTACCCTTTCCCTGTGAACTTCGATTCAGTACTTCCCCTCAGTACTTTCAACGTCTTGTGAGCCTGATGAATCAGTTTCTGTGACTGTTTCTTAAACATCGTGTAATTTTACCTCCACGGATGTATAATAATTCCTCATTGTCACCAAAATCCTCAGAGTTTTTGCATTTAGTAGTGTGTAGGCAAGTTCTACATGACCTATGCTAGTCCCTTTTTCGTTCCTCACTTTTACGCATCGTGTACCTCCAAGCTGGATGGCATAGTGAACTCATGTCTATTTTCCTGAAGTTCGCCGTACAGGCAGGGAAATTTTATCGCGACCGGAACACCGACCACATGAGTCATTCTACCACGACCAACTGCGTTCAAATCCGAAAGAAGCATTTAACAGAAAGCCGATGGAGTCACGCAAAAGTATCGGGTGTTGTGCGTTATTTGGTAGAAACTTTGAAGAGGATGTTAACTGAAGCCTACAAATATTGCATCGTTCGCAGTAACGTTGGTTCGAAATAGCCTACACCCGAGATTTTGTGCGAAAATTTTACAAAAAAAATCATTCTCACGGATTAGTGTGAACAGCATTTGTGCCGCGTGTTGTCCTAGGAAGAGGAATGCGGGCGATCTACCTATAGGAAATCTTTCTGATTAACTTTCCTTGGATTCAGCCTTGAACCGGGCTCCCTCAATACCGACAGGACCTGAAAATAGGCTAACACGTGCTCCGATCACGAACGACACGCGCGATTCGAGATGTAGACTGCGTTTATGTATGGATCTGTCGTTGCTATATGAACCTTTACTAATTGTATGTATCCTCCTAAGAAGAAAGAAAACTCCGTTTTTAATGGCCGAAACCAATTACATATGTAACTACTTGTATTGAAAATTAGCACCTACTTGATTGGGTTAACGAAGAGCAAATGATATAAAAACAAAGATGAGTCTGGATTGGAAATAATCTGGGTTGGTTGCTGAGTGACGTATCGCTTTTGATTTAATAGTTTCCCCAGACTAAGTGACCAGATTAGCAGGTTGGTCGGGGTTTTATGCAGTCAGTCAGTCAGCTCGATCTCCTTCTAATAACGAGCTACATCAATGTTGCGAACACTCAGTGAAGGCCTCCATACTTTTAGAATTTTTTTCTATGCACTAAGTGTTATTACTATGGTATTATCGTGATTCATAGAAGTTTGGTCGAAAAATAAAGGTCCTGACCATATACAACCAGGATGTCAAATTATTCTCCAAAGCAAGCCAAATATGGTTAAAATATCCCAGATGAGTCGAAAATTCTCTACCCAACAGTGCGTGAGCCTGATACTTACGCATGATACCTTCGAGTTCAGAAATGAAGTGCATTGTGGTTCCTGTGTGCGCACTATATTCACGCTGTTACTACTTTTCAACGACCTCTTGAGTCTGCAGACCACAACAGATAAGATAACATTTCGTGTTCATATTACAAACGTTTCGGTGTATTGTCCATCCCAAGGCAAAATTCTCAAAGATATTAGTACTGGAAGGCAGTCTGCTGTAAAAAAACACCTCATAGTCGTCCAGACGTTACTAACTGAATTTTGACTAGACAAGTGATATTTCAAGACTACGCCCCTGATGCCTATACTGACTATACTTACGATAACTGTATCTGACCTAGTGAAGACCGTGCAACGTGGCAATCACCTTCGGCTGGTTGAATACTGGACTGCCGGACTGCCAATAAGCAACCGGAAGTTTGATTGGATTCCAGCTAACTTACTTTCATCATATATGAGGCACACAGGTAACGTTGATCGGAGTAAATTCAGAGCCTATCTATTGGTTAGAATGGTCAGTCGCCCAATTTTCCCCAAATAGTCTCAAGCACGTAGGTCACAAAGCTGGTACAAAACTACTCAACCACTATGAGATGTTTGGTTTCACACTTGGTTTTCCAATTTAAAATGACGAACAGAAGTTATATTGCATCATGTGTTCTGTGAGTGCAAAACGCTAACAACAGAACTCTCGGTCAACCACAAAAATATTTTACTGGTTGAGAAATGTTGTGGGCTTCACTCTTTAAAACAAAGACAATGTACAAACAAGATATTGATCAGGTAGCCGACAACATCAAGGTCTCCGCGAATGCCTGAGCTTTATCAGGAGTGTGAAAAACGCGGTTTCCGTAATAACCTTACCACACTGGCGCCCAAAATGTCTTCAGTGAATTGCTACCTATCCGGTCTGAAAGTCTGCCAATTCATCTGTCGTATGTTATAGAATAACAACCACTATTTCGTGATGTGGGTCGAAACTACTGTATCTTTTTCATGAGGGAACGGTAAAGACAGACAAAAATCGCATGCGTAGTTATTTTCGGCTCCTAAATCCAAACCTAGGTTCTCTTAAGTATGGTAACTGCATTGGAGTCTAACGTTTAGTTACAATGTCTATAGGAACAGATGTTTAAGTCTGGTGGTACTAGTAGTAACGGAGTTTGAACCAAAGTACCACTGTTGGAGAGTCGTTTTTTTACTACACGTTTTACCTCTTCAACAAAAGATTCACACATGGCTTCCAAAGTAAAGTAACCCTGTCCATCTATATGCAAGAAATGTTGGAAATTGAGGTTAGCCTAGGACCTGACGCAGTTACTTGAAGACCCACTTGTCTGCCTCATGTGGACCGTCCCTTCATTGCAGTGGCATCTGAACTGGTAATGAATATCCGAAATGTCAAGCAACGCACTGTGTAACTCTTACCAATGCCCAAGAGCATTTAAACCTGGAGAATCAATCTTATTATCCAAGTGTTGCAACATGCCACGTTTACACATGACTAGTTTGAATGGATATTTCGTCCGTAACTGAATCCAATCTATGCTGAGAGGCCTAGAAGCACTGCACATTTGTTTCATCTTTATTGTGAATCACCGGTAGTGTGCATCTCACGAAACTCCGAACTCGCGACCTCCCGGCTAGTAGTTTGAACACTGACTCAGCCACGAGCGGCTGATTAACAGTGTGATCAACTCGCAATTAGACAGGATATTGCGCCAATCAACTTCCAGTCATTGAAGGATGAGTGATTACAGGATGAAATGCGCTGTGTCCTGTCTAAGTGTGAGCTAACCGCACTGCTGATCAGTCACTTGTGGCCAAACGGTTAAGTGTACAGATTACTAGCCGGCAGATCGCGTGTTCGAGAGTTTCGTGAGATGCGCACAGATGGTGACTACCAATAGAGTGAAACAGCTGCAAGGTGCTCCTCAGCTGTTCCGAATAGATTGGCTTCACCTGCAACATTAAATTTCCATTTTTTCCGAAAACTTCCAAATCTGACCACTCCACCAACATAGATAATGTAATAGTTAATGCACAATAACTCAGACCTAGGTTGTTGATCAGGTGGCTGTTGATCTGTTCGCCGAGCCTGGCAATTAACTTGCAAACGTTTGGTCACCATACGAGAAGACATCATCAGTGCGCAGTTGAGTGGCTACTTCCTCTTTGCCTGCGTGCGTTTATGTAGCGTTTATATAGCGTTTATATATTTGAGGCGCAACCAATATTTGGACACATTACTCAGACCGTGTATTCACATTTATCCTAAAGAGCTGTTGGTCATAGTTGGTTCCATAAAAGATCCCTGCTGTTTGCTGAACACAGTTGTAAAGTAAACTCACATGTACATCACCCTCGTTTGAACAGTCCGTCTCCTTCCCTGGCGCAATTGCTCCGATGAATACACACAAGTGGGGAGGACTAGACACGAGTTTCGCTCAGTAGCGCCTGTCCTTGGCTGTGCGGGGTTTTGAACTCCGGACGTCTGACAAGCGAGGCGTGGGCCTCACCGCTGCAGCATTGGCGCACGCTAGACGTACCTCAATTTTCACGTCCAAACATGCGAACACGTTCACGCTTGAGCGATGTGATTGGTTTGTTGGGCGGCTCCAACGACGAGCCATTAATTGTCCTGATTGTGTCGATCGATTGACCTGCTTGTCAGAACTTCCCAGTCAGGTGGCATCCTGGGCAAACCAATCATATGACTCAGGGGTGACAAGTCAGGCACGTCCAGTGTGCGCTTGTGGAGTAGAGGTAATGCAATCGTCTCGCACGTTCGACGTTCGGGGTTCAAGCCCCGGCACAACCAAGTAGATGCACTGCTGACGGACAGTAATGAGAGCGAAACTCGAGTACGATACTTTTCCTCTGTGGTGTGGACTCACCGGAATAATTGCGCCTGGTCGAAACTTCGTTAGTATGGACATTTCCAGGATTCCATCTTCTGGATGCACTTTGATCTATCTAATTAATCGTGGATGATGGGGATGCTGGCATGTCCTCTTTAAGGCACTAGCCTCTCTTTCGAAGACTGAATTTGTGAGGGATTACTGGAATACCTGAGGTTCACGTAACTGAAAACCATGTTTCAAAACCTCATAAACATCGAAACCAAGTGCGTGTTATTCGGGTGATGGTGCATCAATGTAAGAAAATCAAACCGTGAATTTCGCATCTTGGTTTTTGTTGGGAAGGGAATGGCTTCCCCAAGACACCTAGAGCTATATTTGATGGCCGTTCGGATGTCTCGCAAAATGTACCGGTTTGAAGCTAAAACTCACAAAACCAAAGCGAAATTGTCTTAATTGGGGAGGGGGTGGACGGTGTCTTTTAGAGGGAGTTTATTGGGGGACTACTATATAT
>SJOL01006981.1:619353-629596 GCA_004794785.1 Opisthorchis felineus
TATATATTCACTGATGCCCTCTATGCCTATGTAAAACCTGTGAGAAACTCAAAGGCTTTACTTGTATGCACCTGCTTTTCGGAACCAGTCTACTGGGTCACCCCAGATAACCCCTAAATTGTGTACTTGAACGGTGTGATCCGATTGAGAATGTCTTGCACACCAACGGAGCGAAACACCTTCTAAAAGCTGTGAATTTCCTACTGTGGATAAACCGATGGCTGATGCGTAATACAAATCAGACAACTAGAGGAATAAAACGTTAAAAAGCGCTTCGATCAGAAATCACAATCGACCTATGATAGCCTTGTTGGAACTTCGTGTCAACATGGACCATGAAAGCAATGATTCCAAGTTTGCTTAGATCTTTCAGGAACTACGGTGCTCATTGCATTTGCTCTGTCACTAGAGGATTGAAATCTCGTCTGGTTTTGTGCTTATTGACGTACTCATGTTTTGTTTTAGGTGCAACTAGACCACTTCGGTACATTAGGCAGGCAATCCTCCGTGACCGCTGAATTCCTATTCCCATAGGAATAGTTGACATTCCTCTCCCTAGAAAAGACCATCTGTTCAGAAGTGATTGAGTAAGAATTGGTGCTGTCTAATATATTGGAAACAGGATCATCCAAGAAGGACAGTCATCGCACAGTAACACATAAGTGAGGTTTGGTCTCTAGGCTGTATTACTGAAGTGAAAGCCTTTGCGTCTTGCAGGATACTATTATCCACCATTGCGTACAAAGAAGCTTCCTGTAAAAGTGCTGTACATACCATCCTCAAATAACATCGAAGCATCATTAGTGCACCACACCACATTTAGGGGCCTGATGCATCATCCTTATCTAACAAGATTATCTATTGATTAATGCATCCAAATATTATTGCACTTCTAAATGTTCCACTAATAAGGCCTGGAAAATTTTCACACCCAGATAACCACACACTTTTGCAGGTCATGAATTCCAGGAAACACGAACCAAGGTGAAAATATTTTTACAATGTGAGCACGGTAAGCACCTAAGTACTGATTTTTCCAGCTTTTTCAAGCGTAATTAGTGGACCGCTTCAATGCGATCAGTTTTTGCAAGTGGTATCCAAACCATTCAGAACGTATCAGTGAATCATCCGCCATGGTTTACGTTCATTTAACGTATCAATACAGAAGGAATAGAAGAGCTAGGGGTAAATGGTGAACAACTTCGGACTTCTAACGGCGACGGCGGCAATAACTTCGTTTAACTAGAGTAATAGGACTGGACACTAAACGTTTAAACTACACGTGGAGCACAAATCACATTGTGGCAGGACTATCTGAGCTAGTATAACTTTGCTGCATCTCATTCAAAATAAAGTATACCGTCGTAATAAGAGGTGTCCTGTTGGGCTTTTTTCTTACAAGGTAAAGTAAGTCTGGGAAGGTTAGTCGAGAAGTACTCGCTGTTTTTTCTGTGTTAGAAACATGAGTAACGCGCATCCTACGAAGCTGTAGAGACAAGCCAGCCCACAACCTGTTTGAAAGCAGTCTGAAAAAGCTAGGATTCAGGTAAGGATTTCTGATCAGTCATGTGATTAGTCTGAACTCAGTCAGGATGCAGCGCCACTCATATTTCCATCTTAAGGCTTAGTTCAGTCAGTTTAATGGTGACTGAATTCTCAACTGCCAGCTTCTCAGCCAAAGGGTCCATTTTTCTGGTGTACTCCTATGTGAATACACTACTCACGTTTTAGTCAATGAGAATAATTCAGTTTCAAATCAGCACGCTGCAGTGGGCCTCAAGCGTGGACAATATCGCGCCTCCACGGAGATTTTTGGACCCATGTAAACCTTAAACTTGTAAGGGGGTTGAAAGTGTAGTATTTTCCAGATTATTGGAAACAAATTCCACAGCCGAGGCTCACATGGAGATGGTACTGTCGACCTCAGGACTAGCGATTGTGAAACCCATGATTGTTGACCAGGTGACTGTTGAACTGCTTACTAAGCCTGGTAGTTAGCTTGCAGACGTTGCACCGCCAACCTCAGTGCACGGTGGAATAGCTAAATCAAACCAGAAACTAACCAGTTGGAAGCGGGACAAAAAATAATAAGGAGCCACTCAGCGAGCCAACCCAATGTATGGGATACAGATTACAGAGCAACACAACGCGGAACTTGGCCAGTAAGACTACAACAATAGATTAACAATAGTATTTAGCAACTATTTAAACATAAGCGGGCTTAGAGAAAGTACCCGCCCATCCGCAAACTGATAATGTCTTCTTGACTGGTGACGTAATATCTGCAAGCTGATTACAAAGTTCGTCGGACAGACCAACAGCCACATGACCAACGACTAGTAGATAAATCTGATCTATGAATATTTCTATAACGACACCCCTGACACCTGGTAATGACACTTCTCCATTGTATTTTAAATGAAACTAATGTGAAAAGTGAATATAATATCTGAATGCAGAAACTGAAAAGTTTGTTTGGTCAGAAGACAGCAACCGCCAGACACCATGTGTCCGACGATTTACATACGATCGAAACATATTTTTTCCTTAACTAGGTTTTGTTCCTCAACTGCGTATTTATATGAGTTGTCGACCAAAAGCTGAGCAAGTCACCTTTCTGGACAGATACAGATGTTTACTGCAGGCGCGTTCGTATGACAGACGCAGTGCTTCACCTGCAGCCTATATTTTCGTGAAGCTTCCAAACAAGAAGCTGGGTTTTTCGGTCACACGGTCGTACGTGGACATACGTTGACACAAGTTGGCCAATTATCTTCGAGTTAACTAGTCTTTTTTACTCTGGCTCCTCCTGTTCATAAAAGTGACTTCTCCCGTTAAAACCAACTTAAGTTGCAAATTCATTTCGCTGATTGTGTACATTCTGGTGCCTAAGTAGAACATTGGGTTGATGGAAATCCGGTAACTGTGCCTACCTGAAAGGCCCCAAGAAGGGCGAAACCGATCTTGGGCTATCAAAGATTTTTCAGCAACCTCACGAGTAGTATGCTCAGTCTAGACAATGGGCTACAATATCCTGAATACCGTACCAACTGAAACATGAGGCAGTCTTTATGCAGCATATTTAGTTGAGGAATATCATAAAGCAGTAGTCCAGCTGAGAATCGGTTAACTCTCTTGTTAATACCAAATTATTTTTCAAGCGAACACATTTCACCGACCAAAGGAGATCTCCGTTTATCGCCCCCTGGTACAAAAAGCTGTAGCCATATGACACCTTAATTCTATGTCAGTAAGCTGGCATAAGAAAGCTTGTTTTAGCAAGTGAGCGTAGTTTATTTACGCCAAATCATGGGTACACCATGTCCTCCTCATGCCACCTCCTCATGTCATAATATCTCCAGGTGACTGACTACTATAATTAGAGAACAGCCCTAGTTTTCTGAAACAGGGTTTCGTATCTTAACTTTTAAAGTTTAGCACTTCCAAAGTGACTTTATAAAATACGTGTTTGATTCTGAAAAGTTGGTGAGGATATTGGATCACCTTGTGAACGTCTTAAGTGTGCTCCATGTCGCGAAGAGTCTGTTAACGCAGTCATGTTCTCATAGGAAATAAGGGCAACTGCAAACTAAAGCACATAATTTAATCATTTTTAAACTACAATGCCGTAAGAGCTGTCTCCTTCTGAGATGAAGACAGATACTCTGTTCGTGTTCAAGATAATAGCCAATTATACTTTGCAAAAGCATCACAAAACCCTGTGTCTTAAGCTGAACTATCCAATAATTCATGCTTTTCCAAGTTGATTCAGGCAGTTTTTCTAGCATACTGTGATTTGGTCAAATCAAACTATGATCAAGAATTATCAAAAATTTCTAAGGTTAAAATTTAACTCATCGCTACTAATCAATAAGTCGGTCTAGAATCTTTTGAAGAATGCCACTAGCGTCACTTCGAAGGACAAATACTCATTTTAGTTCCACAAGACAAGCTCCTTGTGGTTTTTATTTCTTGCTGAAAAAGTAGTAAATATAGGTCACCTCTACCCATCTACCGAATATTTCTAGATATCCTCAGATGTTCTTGTCAAGAAACTAGCACGGTATTTCAATTCTACCTGAGTAAACACTCTCCACATTCAAATATAATACGTATGAGCAAGAGAATAATCTGATTTCATTTCAGCATGATGAGGCTAAACGCTCGCAGCAGATTTTATCATCCGGATCGGTATGAACGATCGATTCATGAACGTCTTGACCAGACGCGATTAAGAATCCTAAAATAAATATGTGAAGGGGATGCATTGTTACAACAAAACACGCATTATTACTCAGCACTTGGCAGAATGATGCTCATTTGCGTAGGTTCTTCTAATTTCGTAGCGCTTCATTTAGTTTGAAAGCAAATTACATGTTTTGGAATAGTCAGTGTTAAGCTGTCTCTCAAATCAGAGTCATACACAACTGAGTACAACACTCGTGACAATGCCAAACGGATCCGCCATCTTTGCTAAACAACCAGTGGCTAAGCAGACACCAGCTATTGAAGACACTGTAATTGTGAGAAATAATGAGGAATATTAGACAGCTATGTATGTAGACAAAAATTATCTCATTTGTCTCTGAAATGCATATTTCTCCGAACAGAGATTGTATCTGAAACACGTAGTGGTGAGAAAAGGATTTTTCCGATTAAAAAGCGGAGACGTATAATAAAGTTTAGTAAGAGATCGGACCAGCTAAGATAGAAACTTTTTAGCAGAGGTCATCAAATCTCAGTGTAAAGCGTGCTTTCACTAATCGGCAGGGATCTCCTGCTCATTGTTCTTCCATTATACTTGGTGCCACACTGATATTCGTTACTGTGAGGAACTGCAGCTTTTTTTCTAACAACTAATTTCTTCGTTCCAATAAACGACACATAGGTTTAGTGAATGTAAAGAAAAGACTACGTTTGTGACGGATTTTACAGATTTTTGGAGCACAAGTTAGATTAGATAGGCGCTGAAGCATTTCATCACTCGTCAGTATTCCACAAAAATAAATCCGTTAGAATTCTTTAGTTACAAGATTCCTGGTAACTCATCCAAAGTTTGGAGTCAAAACACAACGTAATGGAATAAGATATTATAATCCGACGTTTCGATTGCTGTAGAAGAACTTTGTCAGGGATTTTTACGATCAACTGGTTGTATGAATGCTTGAAGAAGGTTACTTATGGCAACCGGAACGTAGTATTAAAACATCTTATTCCACTGTGCGTTTTGATTTTAAACTTTCCACATGGTGCTCAATTTGTTTTGGAAGATAAAATTTGGAACACCTGTGCTTCATAAGTCATGAGTTATAGCACGAGATTCACGACAGCTCGAATGTTGTGGCGGCTGAAACATGGGACAGCCTTTGTAAGGCATATTGATTCCTGTCACACCCCAGGTCACCACCACAAATTTTTCGTCAAAACGAAAAACCCCTCAGTGACATTTGATAAGCATTTTTGGGCCGTTTTTAATATTCAATCTCCTCTACAGCGTGGAACAATCTTCATCAATATACAATAAATATGTATCGAGAAGTTTTAAATGATTGCAGAAAAGTTACGTCATTAATCTAACCGAGTATTGCTGTGCAAATCCGCGTGGTCCGTGGAGTCAAAATCTTATTATTGGACTACTGCTCTCAAGTAAAAGTAGTTCGAAAATCACGCTTTTATATTCGCAGTCTGTTCGGTGCCTATCCATCCTTCTGCTGCCAGGAGACGTTGTTCTGTGCGACGGACAAGCTAGTCTATTGATGAACTGGAATTTTTAGGATGGACTAGAGATCAACGGAGAAGTGTACGGATAGAATCATTACCGGTACTTCTTAGAAGGGCTGGGCTTTTGAGAAATTTTAGCACAAACATAAAGGGACTTGATAATCAGCAAGCCAAAGTAGGCTAGACTTAGAAATGGGTGTGGTTCTTGGTCTGTGGGACTCCAGTCAGCCATCACATCCACTCATAACAATGAAATTTTTCTATCTTTCGTTACCATGACGGCGGACGGGACTTTTTTCTCTCTCTCCTTATGGTTAATTGATTCTTTTCGTCCTCCTCTTTCTTTACACTGGCTGATCTAGCTACTCACTGCAACCCTTACACGTGAAATGATCTTGTGAACTTTATAAATACACCAACTCTTATAGAAATGCTTAGCTTAATAGCGAAGGAGTGACAGTCGAGCTGTTATGCCTTATTCTGCCTTCAACCTCTCCTTCTACTTTCATATCTCAGTCTAGCTGTTTCACCAGGTCACCTCAGCTGCAATCTCCAGAACCAATTATGTTAATTACACACACACAGCTACTTGACCAGGTAGAGTGATAATAAGGTCATAGACGGACCTACTACAGATTACATCATGGGGATTTGAGATGTTCCATCTCTTCTGAAGGGTGATCTATCCTTGTGACGGGCATATTCGGTGCAGTAAATTCACCAGGGAGGGTTCTTTCCCGGGTGAGTACTGAGTACTCACCGCTTCGACCGGGTGAGTGCTGATTTATCGGATCATATGAGCGCCTAAGAAACTGCAGAAATGATGAGACAGGTTTCACTGCAGATGATCCAGAGTAACTATTAAGACAGAGAAAAGTTACTAACATCCAGGTCATACGTGTCCCGGGTGGGGTTAAACAACCACGGCATATTGTAAAAGTTACCCACCTAAGAATGCTTGCAAAGAAAGACCGCAATGCACCGCCAATGCAATAACATGGGCTTTTACTACCCAAGTAATCTTTAGATGAGATTGTCAAGAAGTGTACAATGAAAGGATAGTCAACTTGACGAAGACAAGCGTCGTCCCCAAATAGTCGAACTAAAACAGTCGTCCAGTTCGCAACATTCTTGGTAGAGCATCTTCATATTTTGCTACCACTCCACGCAGAGCAAGCTGTTTTGAATTCTACTTAGAAATTGCCCTACTTCGGAGTATTCGCCCTTGAAGGATCACGGAGCTGGCACTCCAAATCAATGCTAGCGTAGCTTTTAATCGTCACATGTAAACTAGTTGGCTGCATATATAAAAAAGTCATGCTCGACTAACTATGGCTAAAGACAACTAAACAGCCCGTGTACGTGGCTTGCGACGTACAAAACATCATCCTCAAACTGATAAATATTGGCCGTTTTACCTTTGGTTCACTACCCACCTAAGTCAAATTGACTGCACCATATCATGCAAGTGTGGTGTTTTCTCCCTAACAAGGGTCCTCATAGTATGGATATATTTACTCTCTGTACGGAACTTTTGTAGACAAAGTGAAGCCAATCTATGCTGAAGAGCTGAAAAGCACCAGTGTATAGCTGTTTCATCCTTGTTGGGAATCCTCAGCAAAGCGCATCTCAAGAAAATCAAGAGTGTTTCGAACCAGCGACCTCCACGCTAGTTTTTTTTTAACACAGCGATTCGGCCACGAGAGGCCGGATCTATCGAAGAACTATCGTGCTTGCCCCAAAGATACTTGCTGCAAACTGACTCCTAGTCTATAGGACCAAATACTTCAGCACCTCCCACAAAGCCTCATCTACCAGTCTAAGGTCATTTTAGTTGGATAAATATGCCGGTTGAGCTCATGAGGACACAATGTAACAACATGTGCTCACCTTTTCATGCTCTTTCATCAGGCCGTTGCGAGATACTTTGCATCAGGAAAGTTACAAAGCCAAGCTGAATGTTGGAGAACTGCGAACTTTCACAGTCTTACTTATGAGTCGAGTCAACTCCCAATATATAGTTGTGGGAGCTGGTCAGATGTTTATGGTTGTGGTTTTTCAATCATTATTGAAGGATAACTGTCCCTGCACACTCGTAATGCTGAGGGTTACGGAGCACAACGCAGAACAACTATGTAACCGCAGATAATCTTCTGATTAATCTTGCTGGCTTTGGAGAAACACTGTAGACAATTCCAAATGCACTTTGAGGATTACTTGAGTGGTTAGAATCAAAGAGATTGCACCAGTAGTTGTGGTCTGTTTTAGCCAATGTGCGGTCCATTGGGTTGAGTTTTGCAGATCCTTTCTGATAGGTGAAGTAACCTGTTGTGCTGCCGACTGCTGCTGAATAATGGCCCTCTTTGGTGAGGTCTCTGTTATGAATGTTGTAAGTTAGGTTCCCGTCTTTGTCGGAAGAATAGTTCGGACAATTCCCTACTTATATACCCGTCTACTTTGTTATCTCGCTGGATCTGAAGAACAAGCGCAAATACATTCGTATTTGTGGACAAGTCAGGGTTACAATAATAAACAGCCTAATCCGAAATAACATGGTTCCGCTGATGAGACAAGAAGCCCTTATCAAAAAAATTTCCTAAACACAGTGACGTATCGATTTCAGTTTTAAGTTTGTTAAATCAAAACGAAACTCTACCGAAAAAGAACCAGCCAACTGAACTGCAACAAGGCGATCTCCTGGAAAAGATTCAAATCACTGCTATCTGATGAGTTTTGCTATGAAGATGGCAGTTTGCACAAAGGAACAGAAATTCGAATGTTCTCAACAGAGTGATAAAGGAATCCACCAATCAAGATTCCATAGAAAAACCATCATTATTTCTCCATCACCTCTCACACTCCAATCAATCAGTTTGATAGTGCTACAGGATTTTCTGCACTTATTTGAGCGTGACTTCTCCGTCCTTGTATTTGCCACGAGGTGCTTCCTCAAGTGGAGGAACACTGTATTCTTAAGTCGGAGTTCATGCTTTCAGTACCACCACCTCAAAGCAGAATGTGTGTGTGCACACACCCAATGTCAGGTTATAAGGCAAGCGACCAGTCAGCTGAAGAATGTCACGTGCATTGTCAGTGGCAAGAGAGATGAACGGCTCATGATAGGACTGTCGTTCCAGTGTTGTGTGAAAGCAGTGGTTTCCAAAGCATGGCCATTGATTGACAACAAAAACACAGTTGACAAACATAATCTAACACAAAAGTGCAGACGGCGTTCTGGAAACTCTAACTAACTCAAACACTGTGCGCAATGGGAAATACACCGTCTCAGACGGACGACTCGGATTTAGTTTCGGGGGACGAAGAAGACCAGGAAATATCTGCCCGATGTGCAAGAATACCATTCGAAGACAACAACCAAACGCCAAAGATAAGTGAAGAAAACCGAGAGCTAGCGAACCGAGTAGAAAATGCGGTGGGTCCACACAAAACGTTCGGCGGTTCTGCGGCAACAGCACAAAAAACCAGAGCAGGGGTCAGACAACATTCGTTTGTCACCGAGTTTATGCAAATTAATTATGGGAGTTTTGGTACCAGAGAGGAAGACTTTCCCAATCATAATCGTTATCGACTGTTTCAAGAAATTATGCCAATTCTAACTAGTCTGGATAAAGAGCAACTTAGTGACGGGGATGAAGGGTTTGTGGAACCTATTCCTAGCCAGCCAGTCGGAGACAACGCAAAGGAATCCGGTGAACGTTCGCTCAGGCAAGTAATTGAAGAAGTCATAAGGCCTAGTAATTCAAGGGTGTATCGTGCCAATAGGTTCCGCATAAAGAAAATAAAGTTACTTGAAGGTAATGACATGAGAAAAATTCTGATCGCAAGCCGCAGAATGGAGTTTCCAGAAAAACCTCATTTGCTACCGGAAAAGTTGAAGGACCATCCAGATCAATCTAGAACTGGTGAGATAAGGGAGTCCTGTTTGAGCATACAACAGCCAGTGGAATCAAAGGCCATGATGCAGAGCCCAGAGATGAAAGATGTCTGTGAGCAAACAAACTTCATTAGACCGCGTAGAGCACGACGAACTCTGAGATCTACTGGAGCATCTGATGAGTACACAAGCGAGGAGAGCGGATATTGACCGGCACCGATGTCTTTCTCATGACATTCAGTGAAAACACTACCATGTGCTCTAATGTTTGAAGTTAGTTTCCCTCTTCTTTTATCCAGGCTTTTTCACATTGTTTGCAAATAAATAACAAACCGTATAAATGACTTCATCTCTCGTGGCCCGGTTTTAGGTGCAAGAACTAGTGTCATCCGCCAGGGGTCGTCTTAACTGTTAATATTGACACCGATCGTCCATGCGGTGAATATTCTCGAATTCGCCTAAGCCAACTTTCGGAATTTATGCTTTGACGGATTCTGAGATGTGGACCAAAACTGCATAATAAAATTACTGTCATGCTCTAATTGATTCATTCTGCCCATATACGGTAAGTTTTAGGCGTACAGAACCCTTGGTTCACTTGATTGGTTGGAAACTGATGCATATCGT